>JAVDBV010047915.1:0-18897 GCA_032619315.1 Piper longum
ATATATATATATATATATATATATATATATATAGATACATAAATAATATTGATCGGTTTCTGTTCGTTCTTGTGGTGTGATCTGATGATCAGTTTAAGGACATTTGCTACCGAGTCAAGTGCCAGCCGGAACCCGGTGGTAGCAACCGGGTGTGGTCGGCGTGCTTCTCCGATATTTATTTGAGGCCGAGCGGAGGGAGCTTGCAGGAGAGGACGGTATTAAACGGGGTGACAGGGATGGCAGTCCCGGGGGAGGTCCTTGCCGTCCTCGGGCCCTCTGGAAGCGGCAAGTCCACTCTACTCGCCGCCCTTGCTGGCCGGCTCGAGGGCAGATACGCCGGCTCCGTCCTCGCCAACAACCGGGCCCTCACCAAAGCGGTGGGAAGAAGAACTGGGTTCGTTACCCAGGACGACATCCTCCACCCCCACCTCACCGTGAGGGAGACCCTAGTCTACTGCGCTCTCCTTCGTCTACCCCGTACTATCCCAGTGAACGACAAGATCCGAACCGCGGAGTCGGTTATGGCCGAGTTGGGACTCGGCAAATGCGAGCACACCATGGTGGGCAACGGCTTCGTCCGGGGTGTTTCGGGTGGGGAGAGGAAGAGGGTGAGCATCGGACATGAGATGTTGGTGAGCCCCAGCTTGTTGATCCTGGACGAGCCCACATCGGGGCTTGACTCGACGGCGGCATATCTGCTGGGGGCGACGCTCCGGAGTCTGGCCGGGCGGGGGATGACGGTGGTGGCTTCGGTGCACCAGCCGTCTAGCCGAGTGTACCAGATGTTCGACTCGGTGCTTCTGTTGAGCGAGGGCAATGGGTTCTACTTCGGCCGAGGATCGGCGGCCATGGACTACTTCGCCTCCGTGGGGTTCTCCCCGGCCTTCCCAGCGAGCCCGGCCGACTTCATGTTGGACCTTGCCAACGGTGAGTTCGCATCGATCGAGAAGTCATGTGTCTATCAATCGATCTCCGAGTTGACTCGTTCTTTCAGTTGAGAGCATCTACTAAAGAGTCCGAGTAATAGGAACCACTACTATGGGCCCATCTCTCTTACCAACCCAATAATAAAACTTTTTTTCTTTTTCTTTTTAAAAAAAAAAGGATTTATGACGGATTGGTTAAGCAAATAATTAACTAATTCTTCTTCCATATAAATGGTTGGGGGAAATTAGTGGTGTCTTATTTATGGATGTCATATTAAGTGAACTTTCATTATAAAGAGCTGGTTGGTTATTAATATACAGTTAGGAATAGCCAAGAAGAAGTTTAGCTATTTGTGATTTTTATAACTGGAATATAAACCTTATTAGCAGTATGAAGCCTGCAGTAATACGTTCTTGATTTATCGTGAAGTTTGATGAAGCATTAGTTCAAGTGAAAATTTCTATTTTATTTTATTTTTATTCTTCAAAAATATTTTATTTTTGCCTTTAAAAAATCTATTAGAAGGTTTTACAATAAATATTAGCTATAAGAGTCAATAAGAAGTGGCATAAACATAGATTAAAATACCATTTATTGTTGTAATAATAAACTGTTATAAATATATTTAATGATCAAGTGATTTTGTAAAAAATGATTAGACCTCTAGCAATATTAGGTGTTGTGTAACATATTTTTGCTCTTATGCCTTACAGGTTTCAAAAACTTAAGAGTCCCCTCGTCCATGATCAATCAACTCATGGACAGTGGGTACAGGTCCCTAGCCACGTCGCTCTCGGTTTTTGCCAAAACCCAAAGACCCACTCTTTGGTTTAGCTGTCGAACCCTGAACTCGCCTCCCAGTCTACCCTCGTCCCACTCTTTTTTGCGTTAGTCATCATGTTTCAGTTCGAATTCTGTTGCTATGTTTGTTCTGCCCCTTCCTTTTCCCCAAAAGCCAGAGCCAATTTGCAACTTCCTACTAGTGGCGTGTCCGTTTCTTCCCTACGAGGATTGGTCCGGTAAAGCTATTTATAGAAGGTCCACAACGTGACTCCTTTCATCGTATCTCCGGGAAAGTTCGAGTGATCTGATCCGTAACTCGACAATATTTGTGTCTCAGACGAGCATATGCCTATCCATAATGTACAGAACAGACACTTTGTTTTTCTTCATTAGTTAGTACCCAGTATATTAATAATGACCAGTACTTATAGTAGAATATACATTTGATATGCTTCTTTCCGATTATAGACGATTGAACTGGTTTGCTATTTAGCGCGCGGCATGCGATAAGTAGACTAGTACACCTCCATGTTTTATATCTAAACTGTTGTTTGTATATGTATATGTGCAGGGGTGGCTCAAGTGCAGAACGTTAATGATGAAAATGATAATAAGCAAAATATGAAGCAGAAGTTAATCACGACCTACAACGCCGTCCTAGTTCCCTTGGTAAAGGCCACCATGGACGCGGATGCCGACATGGCATTGTCCATGGATCAAACTCCATCTCCCGCCACCGGGAAGAGCAGGAAGGTTAAAGGAGTAGACGTACTTGATCACAAGATCAACAGATCAACATCAACAACTCCCAGGCCGGACAAGAGCAGCATCAGCTGGCTCGAACAATTCACCATCCTCCTCGGCCGTAGCATCCATGAGCGCCGCCACGAAGTGTTCGACTCGCTCCGGGTGTTCCAGGTGGTCGCCGCCGCTGTCCTCGCCGGACTCATGTGGTGGCGGTCCGACGCCCGGGACGTCCACGACCGGCTGGGCCTCTTGTTCTTCGTCTCCATCTTCTGGGGTGTCTTCCCATCCTTCAACGCCGTCTTCGTCTTCCCACAAGAGGGAGCCCTCTTCCTCAAAGAACGTTCCTCCAACATGTACGCCCTCTCCGCCTACTTCATGGCCAAGCTAGTGGCCGAGCTGCCAATGGAACTGGTCCTCCCATCTGTTTTCGGAATCGTCTCCTATTGGATGACCGGCCTCAAATCAGACGCCCTCTCGTTCCTACTAACCATTGCCATACTTCTAGGCTATGTTTTGGTGGCGCAAGGGCTTGGTCTGGCTCTTGGGGCGGCCATCATGGATGCCAAGAGGGCGTCCACGGTGGTGACCGTCACGATGTTAGCCTTCTTGCTCACCGGCGGATTCTACGTGAACAAGGTGCCCATTGGCATGCAATGGGTGAAGTACACCTCCTTCACCTTCTATTCTTACAGGCTTATGATCATGGTGCAATATGGGGTGCGGCGGGCGGATGAGCTAATGGGCACTTCCTGCGGCGGCCACCGATTCACCGGCAGCGGCCAGAGGCGGGAGGGTTGCCGGTTCGTTGAAGAGGAGATGGGGCCGGCGATGTGTGTTGGGGCGCTAGTGTTGATGTTCGTGGGGTACAGGCTGCTGGCTTATGTTGCGCTTAGGAGGATTAAGGCGTAATTGTAATTAACTGTGGATGGATTAACTAGTAAATAGTAGAAGATGGCAATCGATCAAGTAACTATGTTAAGGAGCTGGGGGCATGCTGGTTGCAAAATAAAAAAGTTGCCCTCAGGATGAGGTTTATTGACAAATTGAAATATCTTTGACTCTTAATTATTAACTCTTCGGTGACCTTGAAGAAAGTCTTGGGATTTAATAATATTACTGTTAAATAAAAAAGAAATATATATTGAATTTTGCTGGTGTAAACCGAGTACGTAGCCAATTATTTTCTCCCGTATCTCATCTCTGTATTCCTGCAGGGTTTGTTTTTATGTTTTTTTTTTCCTGATGGGCCTTAACAATGATTAAATGAAATGGGTTTTATTAAATGTTTATTAGTGGGTGTAAAGCCTTTTTTTCGACGAGCCGGAAACTACATGAAATGAAGAGAGGGCAGCGGAATTTTGAGATTGTGGACACAGACACACAGGGAAGTCGATAGCCATTTTAGCGATTGAAAAAAAAAGCTATTTTAATAATAATATTGTCCATTTCCCCAGAAGAGCGAATGCAGTGTACAATATCTGAAACAGAATCCACGCAATCTCATACAAGTGTAGTGAGGATATCAAACACAACTGACTCAATGACATGAAATTGAGTCGTGTTGCAGGCTCCAGACTACAGAGCAGTTATGGGCGCACTGATGGCTGCTATGTATAGTATATATACACATGGATGCAGTAAATTGCACCGAAAAGAAGATGAACGACAAGTGCCGCGGTTATGTTCTTCTTCTTTGTTTTCTCGCCGT
The DNA here is from genome assembly GCA_032619315.1 of Piper longum. Lineage (NCBI taxonomy): Eukaryota > Viridiplantae > Streptophyta > Magnoliopsida > Piperales > Piperaceae > Piper > Piper longum. Next base: position 4,166 of record JAVDBV010047915.1, read on the forward strand.
CCATGTTCCTGTTCTCCATTTCGAAATTCTAAGTGGGAAATATCCTAGTTCTTATTTTGGTAATGCTCGGCTACGTCGGGGGACGGTGGAGTTACATCTAGTCATCCAATTCTTTGGAACTTAACGAAATTATCCTTAACCATATAATTAACCGTCCTAATTCTTACTCCTACGATCCAGCTGCCCATATTTTTTATTTGCTGACATACAAGTATATGGGCTTGAGCTGACATTAATTTCTTCCAACAATGAAATGAAATGTTAACCATTCTTGACAGCCAAGGAATCATCGACCCCAATATAGATATAACTCGAAGGGATTTTAGACTTATGCGAATAGGACAGTAGTATGGTATCAATGAGGCTGATATATTTATTTTTGTAAAAGCTAACTAAGTTAATATTTATAAAACCTAAAATTAACTTGGACGTGTTTAGATACACCTAAAATTTTTTCCCAACCAACTGCTGGTTGTCAAATGTTTATAAGAGCTAAAAGACAACACTTACTAATAGAGGCATGTTTTAAATTTCACGCCCCTAACAGAATTTGACATCGATAATGCCGGATGCATGAGTGGAAGAACATTAAATTAAATCAGAACTTCAATAATTCACAAGTCCACACAATGCACCAGGATTCGAAACTGTGTCTACATGGTTGAAAAAACTCAAAACCAAATTAAAACCAAAATTTTATATTTCCCTCAATTCCAACCAAATAGCATAATTGAAAAGGCACAACCATCAACTGTTTCGAGATAAAGATTTCACCTTTTGAACATGAAATTGTCGCCGTCTTATCCCATCTCCGGCCACCTGGCCGAAGGCTGCCGGCGCGCCGCCGAGACTGCTCCAATAGTTTAGGGCCATGCGGTTTCCCGCGATCCCTTTCCCCGTTGTCCAATGGGCTTTACCCTCTGAGGTCCATTCGTAAATGAGTAATAAATTAACCTATGCCAGGCCCATCAACTAAGCCAATGGGCTATATATCAATCAAGAGCCCATGATGACGTCTATCCCCACCCACGCCGGCGTCGGTGGTCCTCCATCGCTCCCTTGCTGCTGCTGCGAGTCTTGAATCTGAAGCAATCGCTCCGCCGCCTTCCTTTCTTTCTCCGACCACGCATAATTTGCACCCGAAATTCCTTTCATTATAATTGTCTCCAAAGCCTCTTATAATCTCGTAGAGATGTCGGTGAGAAAAAAATGATCAGGGTATTTGATATCTACAGCTTCACATTGAAAACGTCTGTGGTTGAAGAAAGCCGCACAGGTTGTTGAAAATTTTAACCAGTAATGAATGCATCTCTTGTTGGCTCTCAAATGTGAACTTAGCCAGCACAGAAGGTACTTCAAAATAACTGCTGGGAGATGCTGGAACGAATCAATAACTTCAAAATGGATCACGGTATATGATATCTACAGCTTCACATTGAAAACGTTTGTGGTTGAGGAAAGCTGCACAGGTTGTTGAAAATTTTAATCAGCAATGAATGCATCTCTTGTTGGCTCTCAAATGTGAACTTAGTCAGCACTGAAGGTACTTCAAAATAACTGCTGGGAGATGCTGGAACAAATGAATAACTTCAAAATGGATCTTACTAACCATGCGAAAGTGGTACTAGACAAATGAAACAGAACAACATTATATGCGGTCTTGATGCGCATGTAATTTTTTCCCCCCACATTTATATGTGACATACCACACCACCTTTTTGCATTACTAGACTATGTACCTTCCAGATTCTTCTACGTAATATATATTCATTAATGGTAGTTATGGTCATCAATGCTTAAAATTTAAATGTGAAGATTAATTAATGATTCATAAAAAGAGTGTGTACCTTCCGACAGAAATAGATCGAGTATGTTCTTACAAATTAAATCCGTCAGGAGAAAATTATATTCCATAGCTTAAATCCTAAGTCCCCACAGCACTGTAGATGAAACCTTGATTTCTTTTTCCAATATAAAGTTATGCACAAGTGCATATGAGATTCATGGCCTAACTAAAAGATGTACAAATATTTTTAATATTTATTTGACTTATTCACTTAAAAAGAAACTTAACTTATTTAACATTCTCCCCCGATGTTTGTCGAACCGGAAGCTTTGTATCTCACTGCATTTCACTGTTATTGTACATGACTAAATAAGATGTTCTCTTACTAGATGGAGTAAACTTATTCATCTGGCCATCTTAAATTTATTGCATGTATCTGTATTTCGTAAATATGTTAGGTGACGGGGTGGAATTTTTGCATCGTTGAGGCAAGGTGGTATGATCCTCTCCGATTGCATTGATGAGAGGATTTTTACCCTTGTTCTGCCTACCATACTGTTTCATCGGAGCCATGTAGGTGACGAGCCCAAACTCGTAAGGTAGAGAACTTTGGATTGAGTAGTAGGAAATAGAATGTGAGAATGTCCTATTTTCTTAGTATTCTTCCTAAAAGATCGGAAGAAGAACAAACACAATATGTATTGTCATATTTTGAATGTCTACAATTGATATTTTCTTCTGTATTTATACCCATGCCCACCCTTATACAATTGCATTTACAATTATAAGAATACCCTCTCATCACTTAGCACTAACTAACTTCTAGAAGTTTCCAAGTTGATCCTACCCATCTCCTATACCGGCTCACTTTATTCATCCCAAATACCCTCTTCATTGAAAACAACCTTGCCCTCAAGGTTACTAAAACATTAGCAAACTACAAAGAGTGCTCTTCTGGTTGACATGCAGATGGTAAGGAAGCTTGCACGTGAACATTAGTTGCTACCGATGCTTTCAATTGAGAAACATGGAAGACGTTACGAAGGTGGGAGTCAGAAAGTAATTGCAACTTATAAGCAACTTGCCCAATGCGTTGGATGATAGAAAATGACCTACAAAATTTTACAGCAAGTTTGTTTGACTTCTTTGTTCTCAATGAATTTTGTCATTGCTGTTGTAACTTCAAATATACTTGTTGACCGACCTGAAACATAACATCTCTTCTACACAAGTCATGGTAATGTGAAGCTTTCAAGTTTTCTCTCGATTCTCATAGTAATTGATCCTTGTGGCGTAGAAGTCCGTCTACTTCCACAGTTTTGGTTGTACCAAGAATGTAAGAAAGCAATGTTGGTAGTGTCATGTTGTAAACTGCCTCAAAAGGGCTCATGTCCAAGCCAGCCACCTAGCCCAAGTATGTGGTCTATCTACAGAAAAACACCTTAAGTATTGCTCCAAAATTTTGTTGATTACCTCTATTTGACCATCCGTTTGGGGGTGGTATGTAGAACCATAGTTAAAAGCCACACCTTGCAGTCGGAATAGTTCATTCCAAAAGGAACTTGTGAAAGTTGGGTCTCTATCACATAATTGAGATTGACATTTCATGGAGCTTAAAAATCTACTCAAAGAACAATTGAGCTATTTTCTTAGCAGTGAATGGGTGTGCAATAGAGATAAAATGACTGTATTTTGAAAATTTATCAACTACTACAAAGATTCTATTTTTTGTTTAGCTTCTCGACAATCCAGTAATAAAATCTATGCTGATTGATGTCGATATTTGTTGGGGTATGGGAAGTGGCTATAACAATCCCATCGGTGCCAAAGTAGAACTTTTGAATTTTTGGTAAGTTTTATAATTCTGCAAATGAGTTACTACATTGTCATACATTCTTAACAACAAAAAAACTGCACGCAACCTCTTCAAGGTTTTTTGAATGCCCTCTTGAGTTCCATCATAAAATTCTTTTAGGATAATGTGTATGAGGTTCATTTGAGAATTCAAGTAGATTCTATTCTTGTAAAAGAGAATATCATCTTTCAGTGACCAATTTGCTGAAAGCTTGTTCGCTGCACACTGTTGTATCAGATTTAAAATGTGCACAATCTCATCTAACCATCTTGGTGTAGCAATTGAAATTGCTCCTAAGAATATTGAGTCTTGATTCTTTGAAATGTATGTAACCTTTTCACACAATTTCTTTTCATTTTGCCTAAACAATGAATCTTCCACTTTGTTTTCTTTTCACAGCTTGTATTCAATTACAAAATCATATTTTAACAGCTTCACTAGCCACCTTTGTTGTGTTATTTGTGGATTTTTTGATCCCATAAAAACTTGAAGCTTGAGTAGTTTGTTCGAACTATAAATGTCTTTCCTAAAAGGTAGTGGCACCATTTTTAGATAGCTAGTATTAAGGCCATCATCTCTCTCTCATAAGTGGATAACAATAATTTTTTTCCAAACAAAACCTTATTGAAGAAAGCAACTGGATGATTTTGTTATATCAAGACTGCACCTAGTCGCACTTCATTAGCATCGCATTCCACCACAAATGGGATGGTAAAGTTAGACAAGACAAGGACATAGGCAGAAGTTAAAGCCTATTTCAATTAATCCAAATGATGAGAATCCCTCTTAGGCAAATCAGACAATGGAACAGCAATATTACCAAAGCCCTTGATAAATTTTTTATAACACCCTCCTAATCCCAAAAAGGCCCTTATACTTTTTATTGACTTGGTATTGGCCAGTTCATGATGGTTGATACCTTCTCCTTATCCACACTAACTCCATCTAAAGAAATAATATGACCCAAATATTGAATTTGATGTAATCTAAAAGAACATTTTCCCTCTTTACATTATAACTCATGTAATATCAACTTTTTCATGGTTTGTTTAATATAGAGTAGGTGATCTTCCTAATATTTACTATAAATGAGTATATCATTAAAGAAAACTAATATAAATTTTTTAAGATATGAAGCGAGTATATCATTCATTAAAGCTTGAAATATTGAGGGTGCATTAGATAACCCAAAGGGCATGACTTTAAATTCATAGTGACCATGATGGGTGCGAAAAATTGTTTTATGTACATCAGCCCCATGCATCCTTATTTAGTGATACCCTAATCTTAGATCTACCTTAGAGAAATAGATTGTGTCATATAATTCATCCAAAAGTTCATCAATATTAGAAATGAGAACTTTGTCATTGATGGTTGCCTTGTTGAGAGCCCTATAGTCTATGCACATCTTCCAACTTCTATCTTTTTTTTTCTTTTACCAACAACACCGGAAATGAATATGGACTTGATTTGGGCTAAATTATCCCTACCTCGAGTAATTCTTTGACTTGCCTCTCTATTTCATTTTTTTAAAAGTAAGGATATCTATATGGCTTAACAGCCACAGGTGGGTGGAGTTCCTTCCTTCAGAGGTACATGATAATCATAAGCTCGTTCTGGTGGTAAGCTTTTGGGTACAAAATTTTTTTTTTAAATTTTTGTAACACATTGTTCAACTGTTCCTCTTGTAGGGCTGATAATGAGTGAATTTGTTGCTTTGTGCTACTATTGTTCAGTACCTACATATTCATTAATAAACCTCATTTTCTTTTTTTGAAGGAGTTAGTCATTTATTTCTTGTTCCACAGTTGACTTGGTGGAGTAAGTTGACCTTATAACTCCATTGTTTTCCATTTTCAATGAAAGACATTTTATGGGATTCAAAATTTCACAATATTGATCACAAAGTCTTCAAGCCACTGAATATCTAAAACAATATCAAACTCCTCCAACTGAAGTATAAAAAAATCTAAAACAGTAATACACCTAGGAAGATCTAACATAATACCCACACACTTGCCCCCATAGCTCATCTTCTCACCATTGGCTTCCTGAACCTTCAAACCATTATTTGTCTCCACTAGTAACTTCAATTTCTGGATTAGACTTGCATTCACAAAACTGTGTGAACTCCTCGAGTCTATTAGTACTATTACTTGATGTCCACCCACTCTCTGTAACATTCTCATGGTGTTAGTAGTTGTGGCACCTGTGAATGCATTAAGAGATATGACTGGTATAATGGAGTTCAACTCTTGTTCATGTTCCTTTTGCTCTGATATGTCTTCATCTCTTACCAATTCAATAGTAAAAAATCTTTTACATATGTGTTTAGGAATAAATTTATCATCATATTTGATACATAAACCTGCCTCCTTCCTTTCTTGCAACTGTTCGACAGTAAATTTTCTTCCCAAAGATCCCTCTTTAGCTTTAAAATCTGCAACATCTGTTGCTTCACTTTTGCTAGTTACATAATAATTTTCTCTTTTAAATGAACCAGCTGTGTGCTCATAATTCCCTCTTGTTTATCTTACATATGAATGTGATTCATGGTTCACATAGTTCTCCAAATGTCTGGCTAGACCTTGTGCATCTAACAATGTTTCCGATTTTCTTGCTTTCACCTTCATGCGAAGTTGTGGACTGAGACCACATGTGTAACTGTTGACTTTCTACTTTTCTATCATATGACCCGTCCTAGTTGCCAACCTATTGAACCTGACAGTATAATCTTTTATCGTGGATCATAAATTAATCTATTAAGATCACCATAAAAATTTTCATAATCGGATAGTCCAAACTGTAAGTTCATTGCTTCTTTCAACTTTACCCAACTAGGTATTCTATGATGTTCTTGCAACATATTAAATTAAATTTAGGCACCATCTTTCAAATGAAAGCTCACTAATTCAACTTGTAAATTTTCGTTGATTTTGTGCAATTTTAAATTTTTTTTTGCTCTACTAAACCAAGGAATGGGATTCTTTGTACCATCATACTTTGGAAAACTCATCTTTGGTCCTTTCAAACAATCTTCATTTTGAACAACACGAAGTACACTCTCTTGGACATTTTGTCGAGAACACTCCATCACAAATTTGGGTGTACCTTGCGATTGTCTACTACCTGAAGACAACAGTTACTCCTCATGTTGAAAATAATATTGGTTTCACTACAATTGATCATTGACATCTACCACATTTGCTGGAACCCTAACATGCGAAGTACCAATCACATCTTTGTTGTCAAGATTCAATCTATTCCTAATAATCTCATTTTTAGACTATAATAACAACTCAAATTTTACAGAAATATCAGTAAAAGCAGATAGTAAATGATCTTGAACCTTCGTGATTTAGCTTAATTCTTTAAAGTTTGGTGAAGAATTCGTACCTCATTCGTCTAGTTCTGATACCAATTTAGTGTGATCCTCTTCGATTGCATTGATGAGAGGATCCTTACTTTATTCTACCAACCATACTGCTTCATTGGAGCCATATAGATGACAAGGCTCAACTCATAGTGTAGAGAACTTTGGATTGGGTGGGAATGTCTTATTTTTTGATCGGAAAAAGAACAAACATAATTTGTATTGTCATATTCTGAATGTCTACAATTAATATTTTTTCTGTATTTATACCCACACCTACCCTTATACAATTACATTTACAATTATAAAAAAACCCCTCTCATCACTTAGCACTAACTTTAAGGAGTTTTCAAGCTCATCTTACCCATCTCCTATTTTGGCTAACTTTATTCATGCCACAAGGTGATTTCCAGTCCTCTTCATCTTATTTAGGACAGACCAGCAACCTTCCATGGAAAAAAGACGGAAAGTGACTCTTGAAAATCAATGGTTAATGCAACAAACAACTCTTGTCGATTCACTCTCTCTGCCTCTCAAGAAGCACACCAGTGATGAAACTTGGCGATCACTTTCAACTTGAGATTCAAGTGGGTCTGTATGCTTGCAGGTTATTAACTTATAGGTCTAAGCATTTTTTTTTACCAAAGTTTTGATTTGAGGCTATACAGAAGTATTAATATTGGAAACATGAGCTCACAAATTAAGATTGTAATTAAATTTGGTTGACAAACACCACTGTATGTCGTTCTGTTGATGGGACAAACCAACCTGCAATGGCCCCGAGATGCAACTTTTGACAACAAGAGCAAAATCAATATAAGGTCCTCCTCCTCTACCCTGCCCGCGGGTTGATTGTTTGATGGTTTGAGAACCATTAATGTGGTGCCTACTGCCTACAAACATTAGTCAAAATCGAGAACATTATGATATCTTATTCGATTTTGACCACTATCTAACTCCATGTATTTAATTAATTAAGTCGTATGGTGACCATTCTACATCGATGTCTATTGTACATTAACACGTCTACACCAACCTCTACATATACCAGGCCAAAGCCACTGTCCTTTCCACACCATTCACTGCCCGTCTGATATAAGCCTCTCCAGTTCACTCATATGCACACACAGAATTAGAAGACACACATATGGATCATGCATCTTCCTGGACCTCGTCCTCTTCCAACGACTTGGTGAGATCCCTCTCCACCTTGTCCAATTTTAAACACCCGCCAATATTAAATAGGCCAGCCACTCCGATCAGGCTCTTCGGTATCCCATTCAAGTGGGAAGAGCACCCGGGAGTTCCAAAGCCATCTCTACTCAAGCCTACGCACAAAGAGATCATCACCAAGAGGCAGCTTCTTCTCCCACCACCACCGCCGGCGTCATTCCTTGGCGCAGTTAATTCAAAAAAGAAGCCTGCAGGAGATCAGGTGAAATGGGTCGACGTCGACCCATTTTCGGCGGCGCTGGCTGCTTGCTCGACGTCTGCGCGGCCGGAGGAGGAGCAGTGGAAGAGCACCACCAAGGTGGGAAGGACGTCGAGTGGCCGCTGCGGCTTCATCGTTCTCTATGGGTCCTGCAAGAAAGTGGCCACAGTGGTTGAACCGACGGTCCATATTCACAGATCAGGGTAGTTTGCTCACTCCATGACAAGCCAGCGGCTGCGATGAGTACTTAATTTGATTACATGTTTATATCTCTGTATATATATATAATGAACGCGCATGTGGCAAATAGTATGTATTTTTCTAGTTATATATTGATCTCTATTTATCAGCTTTTTTATATGGCCGCCCGGCTTTGTACTTTAAAGTATGTTATAACTAATTGTTTAAATAAAGTAGTCGAATGTAATGTGTGCAGTGGTAATGTAGCTAGATTCAGAGCAAGAACACTGGTTTACAAAACTCTATATGTAATTGCTAATTACCAGAGTGTGGACTTGAGATCTAATTTCTCAATGCTCCCAAATTTGTAACCATGTATTCCGAATGGGACATTTTATTTTTCTTTGTTCTTTGTTGGGCAACTTTGGATATGATTTTTCTTGATCGCCAGCTCAAAAAGAGAAATGGGATATATTAGAAGATCCCTCAATTAGCTCAATTAATTAATAGAGCCTATCATTAACTAGAAATTAGTTTTGGGGAAGTTCAAAGTGAGACGAAATCTCCTCAGGTGCCCCCATCCCCACCAATTAGATTTTTCGTCATTTTTAAGAAAAATGTGATATTTCCCGAAACAGGGCCTGTCATCGTAAAATTACCAAAATGAGGTTTTTCCCTTTGTGATTGGTGGTCCTCCTTCCATAGATGTCTCGTTCAAACTTGGTGCTCGTGTTGGGTCATCCTTTTTTCTATAAAAATGGAGATATTAAAGCTACTAAGTAGGAAGGATTAATTGTGATGAACAGACCAGTGTCGGTCAGTCGGAAGGAAAGGCATATATGGGCCGAGCCAGCGACAAAGAATCTTGAATTGATTTGGAAGGTGACGAAATTAGATCTTAGACTATTACTGCAAATCGTACATGCATTATATATGATACAATTTTTCTACGCTGTAGCAGGCACCGCATGTATATCGAAAACTAAAAGAAGCTGCTGGCCACTATTCTGTTTCTTTTGTAAACGAACTGTTGGTGGACATGGCATATACATAGCGCTATACGATGGTTTATGAAATAATTCAATTGTCCAGAAACATTATCAAATTGAAGCAATTAATTTTTAGTTGTTAGTTTCCAAATAATATATATATGCACATTTAAATGTAAACACTGTACATACATCATAAACAATATGTTAAGCCAAGAATGAGGAAGCAAATTAATCTACTAAGTTTCTGAGCATTGACAATCTCGGACTTTGGCGTCTGACATCACACAGAGATTCCCATCAAGTCTGGTGAGTTCATGTTTTCGCAGTGTCATAATTTGAAAATGGCTAGGACATGGAAACTGAGTAGATTGCAAATACATATTTCTTTTTCGCTATTTGTTATATTAATGTTAGGTATAAGAAGCTCCAATAAGTTTGATTCACGTAGGTTAGTATATGTTCGTCGCTCTCTTGATCTTGATCTATACCTGCAACAATCAAACTTCTAAGATCGTCACTGGATTTGGGAAGGAAAACAATTAATCAATTTTTTTGTATACAAACTACTCACTCTCCTATCCATCCATAATGTACACCGCAATTAATCAACAGTACTGCGTTGTGTCCATTAGTTTTCATCGTCATTATGTTCACCGGATCAGGATTGATGGTTACATATCTAGTTGTGCACCCTTATGTGGCGAGGAGGCGAGATCTGGCTGCCGCCAGCAAGGTCTTGCCAATGGCCAAGTAGGTCCCCTGACCCGACCAGGTCTAGCCGAAAGTGATCCCGGCGCAACCTAGCCACCCCATCCTCTTACGGTCCTTAACGCTATCATTGTCTTGCTGCCCAACCTCTCCCTGTATTTTTTATTTTTTTGTGGTTGGATCTAGCTGCCGCTAGCGGACTTGGCCATCCCCCAATGCTCGGGTGAAGGCCAGATCCGGTTGTGCAACAAAAAAAAAATGAACTCTTTTGTAGCCCGGTGGCCCAATCTGGCCTTAGCCGGCCACATCTGACTGCAGCCAAATTTGGTCGATAGGCGGTCAAATAAGGCCCTTTGTTGCCGGATGTGCCCTAAATTAGCCTAATGCCATATCTCACAATTTCTTCACAACTATGCACAACCACTTTTGCACTTTATTCAGAAGTTTGATAGAACTTCAGATTGATGTAGCAGTGGACGGTTATGATGCGAACTTAATTTGTATCTAAAGAATAAATGAGAGTAAATATGACGAAATTAGGATAAAGAAGGGAAGAAAACAAAGGTCGAGACTTTTTGACCTTACCTTGGGGAGAAGAAGAAAACATTGAGTAGGACAGAAATCTGCTCAATTTATTTCTTTAGTTGTTTTCCTAATTTATTATTACAATACTCATTTAATTAATAAAAAAGTTACAACCATGCATGCACTATCGTGAAATAGAAACTACCCTAAAAACAAATTAAAACCTTATCAAGTTAATTAGAGGGAACTAACTAACAAAGTTTATATGCCATTTTTTGGTTTGCGGGGATGGTTAACAGATGAATACTAGCGGCAGCTTGATTTAGCTGCAAAATTTTTGAAAGCTTGAAATGCCTATTCGTACTAATCAATAATTTGAAGTGTGCTCGATTTATTGGTTGTGAGCCCAAGTTCTCGTGAAAAGACCAACTTCTATACTTGTTTACTCCTCTAAATCTGAGTGTTGTGCGGTACGTTAGTTTATCAGACTTTCATAACTAATCGTCATGCATTGCTTTTTTTTTTTTTTTTTGGTGCCTCAACGCCTCAAACATTCTTGTAGCATCTTTTGTGTTGGTGATGTGGAGAAGAACATGACGATTCAATCAGTTTTTTCAACAGAGAAGATGGTTCCACATATGATTGATATTGATGCTAATATAATGGTTCTTTTATAAAAAAAAAAAAAAGAAGAAGAAATGTCAATGGATGCGTTTGCATGTTTTCCTTTTCCTATGTTTTATGCCAAACGAACATTATCTGAGGCATAAACTACAATTATCCGTGAATGCATGACAGTAGCAGAATTTTTTCAATTTAATGTAAATTATATAAATAAATCTGACGTTCGTATCATTGGATCCGTGGCGCAATGGTAGCGCGTCTGACTCCATATCAGAAGGTTGCGTGTTCGATTCACGTCGGGTTCAAATCCCTCCCACTGGATCATGAAGATATTTTTCCCACTCGAGTCGAATCATTCGACTCCTCTGCTGCCAATGTTTTCTAGCGTCTCTCTGTTTTTTGTTTTACAAAGTGACGTTGGCAATGTTTTCCAGCATCTCTTGTATGACTTCGACCTAACTCTCTGCAATGTAATGCTTTCCAACGTATCTCTTATATATGACTCAGACTAACTACTCCAAAAGCTGTTCACAACATCTTGAATCACGTTAATTCTTGGGTTTCCAAGCATTTTCAAATCACAACAATATCTTGATGTGTTTGCGTTCAAGCAAATCCTACTAGCTGGGAGGATTCCTGGATTATTTACAACCACATTAAACGGCTTTACTAGTTCTTTATAGTATCGTTTCATCTGCTGATCTTTATAATGAAACACAATCCGGTTAATATTTATCTAAGTCGAAATTAAGATTCGTTAAGTCCACAAAATCAATAATTAAGCTATCTCTATAATTTTGCGTTGACAATATCATGGATAATGTAAAGGAAGATACCAAACACATGATGCTTCTCTTGTCCAGGAAACTCCATCAAATATATATTTAAAAAAAAAAAGTTGAAGAAAGCTTTTGAAGGAAAGGAGCTCGGAGAAGGGAAGGAATGGAGAGGAATTGGAAAGTGAGGAGGAGTAGTTGGTTTTGGTGGGAGCGTAAGGGGGAAGGCGCAGATATAGCCGTAAGCAGGAGAAGAAGAAACGGTCCAACTAAGTCCAAGCTAGCTACGTGAGGGCCGGTAAGGGAGGGTACGTTAGCCCTTCCACCTGCTGCGTCTCCTCCCCTCCCCTCAATCATCCTCACGGCAAGTACCCATTTCCAGATTCATGTCCCGCCGAGTCTCACGTCTACCTTCTCACGACCACCTTCTCTCCTTATCACTATTTTCCCTTCTTCTTCTTCTTCTTCTTCTTATTATTATTGCATTGTATTGTATTGATTGATTGGGGAGGAAGACGGGGGAGGAAGAATATACAGAAAAAAAATTAGGAAATGGTTGGTTTGATCATCCTTTTGGGATTAATACAACCCACTTATCATCATCATCATCATCTTCTTCTTCTCGAATGAGAAGAAAAGCTGCTGAGAAGATTAGCAACTGCGTACCCGCCAGAATTCAAATGCTGCCGCCCAATACATAGAAGGAGAAGGGCGGTTGCTCATATTGTAGGCCAGGGACCGCTTGAAGATGGCGGACATGGAGCCGTGCCGTTACGAGAATGGCCGCGGCGTAAAGCAGATATGCAACAGCATGTTCCTCCGAGGAAGCTTCAGGTTGCGCAGGGCGTCGTCGGCCGGCGCCAGTCCGAACAGCTCCATGAGCTCCAGGTAAAGGAGAGGCGTCGGAGATGAGGCCGCCTACAGCGACACCGAGGCCAACTTCTCGGCTGGGTCGACGGCGCAGCTCAAAGCAGTGGGAGAGAAGTACGTAGTCTCCCGTTCTCCTCTAAACCTCAACGCCGGCCCCGCTCCTCGTAGCAGCTACCATGTCGCCGAGGTTAATCAGCCTTCTTCTCAACTTCGTGACGTTCGCCTCTATCATGGTCGTTCCGACGAGGAAGGTCGTGAGCAGGAACGTCCCCACCTTATACGGCGAGCTGGAAGCCATCCTGTCGGAGCCGCGCGCTAGGGCAACTTGGTTCGAGCCTCTTCCGGCAGCATGATGGTGTTCGGCCACCTGGGCAACATCCGGCGACCGGTATCAACAAATGGGCAGTTGCCGGTGGTGGCCAAGCAGGGAGTCGTGACGGGGAATGTGTTGAGAAAGGAGGGGCAGTCCGAGGTGAATTTGTGTAGAGTTCTAGCGAGAAGGTTGGAGCCGGAGGAGCTCAAGGAGCTGTGGAACGAGGAGTTCAAGAAGGGCAAGTACAACGAGGCGTTGGCCTATTACGATCTCACAAGCTCATAGATCCGAAAAAGCTGCGTACAGGAGCAACCGGAGCGCCGCCTTGACTGGCCTGGGACGGCTGCTGGAGGCGGTGGAGGATTGCAAGAAGGCTGTGAAGATGAAACCTGGATATCACAGGGATCACCATCGGTTGGCCACTCTTTATCTCAGGTAGGGGAAGCAATTCTCGAGATATTATTTGGGCGTAGTTGCATGCAGCTTGTAATTGATGAAGAAATTATAAAAATCAATAGACAAGGCGTTAAACCATTACAATCGTTCGGGAAAAGAAAGCAATATTAAAGAGATGGCTAAAGTACAGGCCCTCAGAAACCAGCTTGCCCGTTCTAGCGAAGCTCAGAAGCTCATAGATTGGAAGACGCTGCTGAAGGAGGCCAGAAACCCAGTCTCCTCCGGCGCAGACTCTGCACCGTAGGTATTTGCTAGATAGATTTACGTGTATGTCTGCGTCGATCAGGTGAATGTACTGAAACCCATACATATATATTAAAATAATGGTGCTGCACAGGTTTTTGCGTTGCAAGTAGAGTCTCTACTGAAGCTCGGCCGCCACGAGGAAGCCGATGCCACCTTCACTTCCGGGTCCAACTTCGACCTAGACGTCCTAACCAAGCTCTTCGCCGCCTCCACCAGCGCGTACTACTTCCTCGCCGAAGCGCAGGTCGACTTGGCCGCCGGCAGGTTCGTTCTCACAACTCTCCTCTACAGCGCTCAAAAAGCTGGCGGCGCACGCCTTTGGCGCCGAAAATATCTGACGATCGAGTTGGTAAATTTGCGATAAAAGGTTCGAGGAGGTGGTGGCGGCGGCACAACGCACGGCGCGACTGGAACCGGGGAGCAAGGACGCCGGGATGGCGGCGAGGCGGGCGAGGGCGGTGGCGGCGGCGGCGGCGAGGGGCAGGGAGAACGAGCTGTTCAAGGCGGGCAAGTACGGGGAGGCCAGCGCTGCCTACGGGGATGGGCTGGAGCGGGGGCAGCACAACGCGGTGCTGCTCTGCAACAGGGCCGCCTGC
>JAVDBV010047916.1:0-35570 GCA_032619315.1 Piper longum
GGTCATTCACAAATAAACAAATATGGCATTTTGTTACTATATATGTCCGCATTCACAAAATTCGTAGTTCATTTCTACTCGTCATTTTGTCACAGTATTCACAGACAAAGGACAATGTTCTAACCTTGGTATTATCAGCCGTATACGTGGAGGGATGGATTGGAATGGGGTTCTCCAAGTACGGCATGATGGTGGGCTCTAGCGCCATGGTTGGATGGATCGGAAGAGACAGCAGAGCACGCATTAAACAGTATCTTCTCAATGGCACATCTCCGTTAGACGTTGTAGTAGACAAGGGCGAGTTGCAGAATACTACTGTTCCTCCCACTGTTATCCTCTATGGTGATACCATATACATGGCATTCCAATTACAATTTCCAGCTCCCATCACTCACCAACCTCTCATATTTGCATTTGGCACTGCTCGTCCGATCCTCTACCAGCTAACTCCACATGACAACCAAGTGACCATCAACTTCGACTTTACATCGGGTACATTGTTGCAATTTGCATGCTGGAATGTGGGACGTTTAAAAGAAGTTCGAAAATACTAAGATGAAGAAGTTATTGGTGCAGGCACATCGGCTGTTGCTCCTTCCTATCCGGGGCACCTGAAGAGAACGCATGGGCTGCTGGCTATTTCTGGATGGGGATTCCTCCTGCCAATAGGGGCGATCATTGCTAGATATTTCAGATTTTATGATCCAATGTGGTTCTATCTCCACACTGTTATTCAATTCGTCGGATTCATCGTTGGCTTTGCTGCAGTGGTGGCAGGTATAGAATTGTATGGCAGATTGAATGCTCATGTCCCAGCCCATAGAGGCATTGGGATCTTTGTCTTGTTCCTTAGCATTCTCCAGGTGATCACTTACCCAAAACTTGAGGTCAATGAGTCAATCTCCATTGAATTGTTACTCACTGCTGCTAAGATTTCATTGTTTTCTTTACTACATTGAATGGCAGATAATTGCGTTTTTCATTCGTCCTGACAAAGACGCTAAAGTGAGGAGGTATTGGAACTGGTACCACTCTTGGGTGGGGAGACTGGCCCTGTTCTTGGCAGCAGTGAACATTGTGTTGGGCATGAAGGTGGGAGGAGCTGGGAATGGGTGGAAGGTTGGGTATACCTTCAACCTTGCCATCATTTTGATCACCGTGATTGTTTTGGAGCTGGTGTTATGGACTGGAGGTTCAAGAAAGGGAGATGCACCTGATGCACCAGTTCCACAAATGAAATGATCGAAATTGGGGTTCTTTTAGGTGGAACTGGGATGTGATATTTGTTGGATAGAGAGGGAGGAAAAGGAAGAAGACCAGAATTATTGTTGCATTAAAAAAAATAAATTTAGAGTACAATTGTCTCTAGTTTGTCAAGGATGACAAACAATATCAGGCATATTGAGCTTGAGCACATAATATCAAAATGTGAGTATCCCTATTATTAATCAATACTAGCAATAAGATCTGGAGCCAATAATAGCTCAAATATTGATTGATGAAACCAAGCCATCTTAGCTATCTAACCATTTTTTTTAGAACATTAAGGAGGTATTAAGTTAGATAAATCACCCATGTCCAGTAATAATCTTTATATAGATCAAAGAATGGGCGAGGCCGTCGTACACATGAAGTGGGCTAGCTGGGCCTGGTTGGCCCAAGCTGAGGGACGCCTTGGCTTTCTCCATTTGATTGGCACACAATTTACGAAGAGCATAGCTAGTCTGTCTTCTCTTCTTTGTCATTTTTACGTTTAGAAACTAAGGTACCAAATATATCGTATATATGGCCAATTCAAATTATTTATCAATGTTCTAACTCTAATCCGCTACAGTATTTAACCAAAACAATTTTTTAAAAAAAAAACTAGATAAAAAGTCAAAATTTAGATGCGAAAGCACAGAAGCAAACCATTGGCTTATGTGATAAGCGGAGAAGTGAGAACAGAAGCTACGTCCCATTTCATTGGCTTATATTCTCCCCATGTCTACGTTCAGCAAGCCATTGTCAACACTTTGTCGCGTAGTCTGATCGTCTTGCAGAGCGTTTTCTTCCACCTCATTTGCACCCCAGCTGTATTGGGTCATGAGAATTACTCACTGCCGAATTGGATTCGTCCAAAGTACTCCAAATTCTCCTTTATTTCTTTCCGCTACTTATTTTTTCATATAATAATAATTTCCAGAAAAGATGATGGCTCTGCTGCTCTAGCTATGATGATGACACAAGTTTCAGAGTCCAATTCTGTTTTTGCATTATGGGTACTCTCTCTTCGGCCGCTCTCTTAAACCCATCAACCACAAGGTTTGGCGACAACTCCCGAGTCATGATCTTCTGTATTGTAGTTTCTTCTCCCGAGTTGTGCACCCTCCCATGATTGGGTCTTGTTTGCTAGAGGCCGGGGCAGCTTTCAACAATGGTGTCACATCTCATACGGTTGTAGGGTTTCTTGGGTTCCCATCAACGTGTTTCAAAAGTTAAAAGGGTCTTTTTGCTTGGTAACTTTTAATTAGACGGTACTTAGAGGAATTTGAAGTTTTTTTTTGCATATTTAACTTAGGATTGAAGAGATTCTTTTAAAAAAGAAAAAAAAAAGTTAAAAAAAAGTGATAGAGAGATTATCTTGTACTTGAAGGCCTAAATTTTGTGAGAGATCAAAGGAGAAAAAGAGGTGAAGGGCTTATTTAGTGTTGAGTGAAAGACTGGAGTTTAGATTTTAGATTGTATGTTAATTCCTCGTTTTGTCATCATAGTTTACCGTCTTCGAAGGTTTCTTTTTTTTTTTATTTGTATTTATCATTTATTTTTTTAGTGATTTATTTGATCTATGTTTGAGAATTTGCTCTTCTAGTATTCTATAATTGTAATTGTTTAATAATCATTATGAATTTGAGCTGTTGCTACAGTAATTTCCCCACAGGGAGATTTTCACATAAAATTCGGCACCTCTTTTATTTTCTGATTTTGCATTTTTTTGTGATCCGGTTGATTTGCTGGTATTCTATTTTTATTGTCGCCAATTCTAAGATTTTGCCTATGGCAAATCCCAACAAGGCTCGTAATGGACGGACCGTCCAATTTTGCATTTGCATGAACAAATTTAACAACAGGGCATGCAAGGGACTGGTAGAGATGGCAAGGCGACGAAAAAATTTGGACTTCGTCGCATAGCTTAGAATCCAGCACGGTCACCCGTCACAGCCACCGGATGGTCCCAAGCGCATATAGTTCATCCTGAAAAAAATGACTTCCCAATTCCCAATTCTACTTCATTGATTAACGTAATAAATTCTACCTGTTTGATTTGTGTGCCATTTACATGCATCCACATAATTGATTAGTGGTCTGCAGTTAGTAGCATAACTCTCTTGGCCAATATATTGAGTTGCCAGCATTGTTAATTCCCTCATTTCCCCCCGTGCTTTTTCTTTCCTCCTACATATGTAATTTAGTGGGCACGTAACTGATTGCATTACAAGGTGCAAATATTGGCCAACAAAGTGGAATTGTTGTTGAGGAAGTTACACAACTTTCTGCGAGCTCATAAACTCAACACTCGAAGATGACAAACCAATACAGTCGTATACGTTGACATGTCAAAAACAGAACGTCCTTCCATTGTTGAAAAGAACCAAAGAGAATCTAGTCTCCACCTTTCAAGAACCATTTTTCTACTTTACTCTTCAAGAACCATTTTTTCTACTTTTTCTCTTGAGCTTGATTCCCATCTAAAGAACTCTTAAAACTTCTTACCTCTTTCGGTGTTAGGGGTGCTAACTTTGGAGTTATCATAATTTTTTAGGAGTTGAAAACATAAAGGGCTAGCTTTTTACATCTCTTGTACAACTTGAATATGAAAATAGCTACAAAAGCCTTCATACACGGCAGGATTCCATCCTTTCCAAAGTGTCTGATATTGCCTTTACATACAATATACTGAGCAAAAACTAGTTGGGTCGATGGATCGTCCATTTCGATTTCTTCACGAAACAAACCAACGAAACTCCGACAAAAATTTTCCGATACTCTTTTGCTAGCAAGTTTTAACCTTTGATCTTCTTCTCCCACCAGTTTCTCTTTCTCAGCTAAGGCTATATCTCATGGAGTTTCTGTATGTAGATGCCTAGATGCCTTCATGCGCTGACAGCAAATTGCAACAATAGTGAAATGAATCATTAAAACCATCCTTGCCCCCACCACATATCATTTTTCTTTGGGCATTGCTTTTGCCCAACATGAATGCCAAACGATGGAACCTTTTGTAGTTTGCACTAATTCCAAACATTTAGATTATATTTAGTTAGCCTCATCTTCCTTTTTACTCACAGGTTCCTATTTCAATTTCTTTAATATCGCCATCCAAGTAGAAGGTGACACTTTTTTTGAAACAAAAAATTAGAAGCTACTAGTACTAAATGCACAGTAACACGCCTTTACAGCGTGAAATATATGAATGATAAAATTTTAAAATATGGAATATATAATTATTTCTTATTTAATCAAGAGTGGAATGTAAAGAATGAGTCTAGAATTTCTTTATTCTATTCAAGCTTGAGCACTCAACGTACCTGAATGCATCAGGTCTCTTCAAAGTCACTTCAAGGAAGAATTCAGTGGGAGAAATTTATGCACATAATTAGCATCTCCATTGATCGAGCTTATGACTAACCATGCAGTGATCTCATCATGTAGGATTCGGCTGTACCTGTTTCTCAGTTGGTTTGGATCATTTTTCCTTATGGTACAGACATGCATAATCAGCCAAAAAATGCAAAGGATTATCAGGATGTGAATGCGGAAGTCTCTTTTTGGAGTGGAAAATTTCATTTCATTTTGTAACATTAAACTCCTGTAACTCACCGAAGAATGCCTCTTAACCCCCAAGAATATACTTATGTTCTCCACTTCATCCTTTCTTTCCAACCCTTTTGATGATCCACAGCTTTTTAGCATGTTGCTCAACGGCTCCTTAATCCCCGTTCTTGTTGCTTTACTTTGTGTTTTATGAACGAAAGCTGATAGACTCAAAAGTGCCAGGATGAAATTATTCGTGTTTATTATTATCTGTGTTGCCTTTGCCTTTTTCAGGTGAGATCTTTTTAAGGAATAAATCATAACACTTGCATACGCTCATGTTCTATGATTATGTATTTATATGAATGGTATACAAAATCTGTGCGTTCATAGTTACTCATATATACAAGGACTAAGCTAAACTAATTACCAGGATTAATTCACATAAAGCATGTTCATGAATTATCTACTCTGCTTGTAAATTCTATTCATCTTCATATGCGAGAACTGGCAAGAAATTGAAATAAATATCTCTACTTTTTTTCTGGGCAGGTAGTGGTATCTGTGGATAGTAAGACACCACTATTTGGGAGATTTATTCCGCATATGAAGGACAAGAGATCCCGCTATAGTAGTATCCCCACACAGAAAAATGTTCCTGCCTTGCTTCTGGTTCCAAGCACAGAAACACATGGTGTGTACTGCTCTTCATGTACCAGCTCATCTTCTTCGTATTATTTACCGGGCTTCTGCAACCTTCACCACTTGTGATAAATTTAGGAGGCTCTCCCCAACTATTCATTCATCTAAGAAGACATTTTTTAAGAAAATATATATTATGTGAAGATATTTGATACTTGACCCCAATTTTCTCAATTTCAGTGTCCCTCGTTCAGAAGGTACTACTATCTGGGAAAACCTGTTTTTGTGCAGTGTAAGTGGATCTACTAACTTAATTGCATTTTTATAAATAATTCAAGAATCTCATGTTTATAATTTATTTTACTCCTTTTTTTTCGTCAATAACTCGTACATGGTGGGGGCCCCTACATGGAACGGATGCCCTCTTTTAATCAAGCAAATTAAATTATTATGATTGCGCTGACATAGATAATATCATCTCTTGCATTTGTCAGTGGTGATAATTCTAGTGAGATCTGAAGCCATTTGAATCGACCACTATTATTTCTAAAGAAATACAATCGAGCATTAGCAACGTAAGCCAAGAAGATTATTATTACTAAAAAGACGATTTACATATGTTCACCTCAAATGGACGGGGATGAGCTTCCAAAGCCACCCATTAAAGGCAAGCTAATTAGACAAATATTAGTCTCAAAGGCCAAGGAATGAACTAGACAGAGCAAACTAGTAATCAGTCATTCAGATTTGACAAGCTGTGGTCATGCGTACTGGTCACCCGTCAAATCTGGGCCACAAAATGAGAAAGCATTCTTCTCTACTTCCAACATGGCTATTGAGGGCGTGTCAGAAATGAGACAGATCTCTTAAACGGAGACATCTATCTCCTGGTACATACGGAGATATTTAATTAAATAAGTTGGAATACAATTGCTCAGCTTCCCCAACCTTTAATCAGTCCTGATGAGAGCAAAAGCTCCCAACTTTTCTGCACTCACATGACCATGCATGCATGAACCTTCCCATCCCCTGAGATGTAGCATCCATGGAAAGTCCACATTGCACACCAAAAAAATTGCAGCCTGGTGATGGGTTGAACTGGTATGCCAGATACAAGAGGCAAAGAAAAAGAGTGAAAATTTACATCGTTAGAAGATGGGCATCGGCATGGCGCTATGTGAACTGAATGCCTTCGTCACAATTTTTCCTCTAAAAAACAATAATTTAGTTTTATTTCCTCAAAAAAATTGATTTTATGTATGAACAAAATATTAATATAGATGATAGATTTTTTTTTTGAAAAAATAAAAATTATAATAAATGTACTACTCTTGAAATAAATTGGGTAAGATATTGTGTTATTTGCGACCTGTACCAGATAAATTTTAATTGTTATACATAAATTTTTATTAAACAATGAGATAGAAAATAATATTTTAATATCCCAAATACAAAATGTTAATGATTTTTAATATATATCCTATTTAAATGACCTTCACCGTAAAAAGGTATTTTTATTTTTTTAAAAAAAATTGACGTTAGTGAGAGTAGGACGAACCTATGTATGAGGTAATTTCATTATAATTTTTAGATTTTTCTCGTACTTTTATTGATTTATTTTCCTACTTTTAGTTTGTGGCCAGAGCTCCATTTTATTAATAAGAGTAAATCACTCTAAATATTATAAGAAAAAGACAAATCTAGAAATGATATATATAATACCCAATAAAATAAAACTAAAATTACTAAAAGATAATTTTATTTGTGCAGGGGCTTGTGCATCTTCACCGTTTCAGCCGAAAAATACGCAAGCACAAACTTAAATAAATATCTCTTTGTATTGCCACCCTAATCGATAGCTACACAAAAAATATTCTTCCATTCAAGAAAAATGGGAAGTTCCAAAGAAAATTTATAGAATTTGTGATTCTAACTCAATAGCAAATATTTTATTAATATTTTCATTATCATATATAAATAGAAGAAGGAAGATACCCACCCCCGCTAATAAGACACAGACAATAATAATACAATACTAGTAATATTAAAAAAAATACAACCATTAAATAAAAAAAAATATACTTAGTTTAGGGATAATCAAGCTCGAATGATGACTTCCCCGCTTTATCGTTGAGTTATATTCCTGTATAACCTTTATTGAAAAATAAAATTAGTTAATCTTAAAAGTTAGTTAAACAGTGGAAAATTTGGATTTAACTGTCGGTTGCCAAGGTAAGATTTATGATAGATTCGAGCCGTGATAAAACCGTGGAGTGAAAAGATTAATGCGTCACCATCATCATAATAACACTCACAAAGCAACAAAGGAGGCGTTGTTTGATCCCTCTCTGCTTTCTACTGCTCTTTGTCCTCACTCCCTCCTTCTTCCTTCCCTCTTCCACTTCTCTTCCGGCTTCGTTTTGGTCTCTTGGCTGGTTTGTTGTAGGAGAAGAAGAGTCAGAGCTGTTGTGTGAAGGCGAAAATGTATGCAGAGCCGGGGCTGCTCTGTCCCTTCTTCCACCGCGGGTTCAACTCGGAGGTGCAGTGCTCAGCTATCCCTCAGAGCAATGGCAGAGTAAGCATCAGCTTGTCTTTTTTCACCGTTCATTTTGATGGAGTATTTTTGTTTTTCTGTCTTCATTTTTTAATGTTCTGAGCGGTGGGAATTGAAGGGCTGGTGCGGGATGGTTTATGGGTTTTGCAGGATTGGACTCCCTCTGCAATTTTCATTTTGCATTTTGTGTATAGGAACCGAAGAAAAAAGAAAAAAAGATGACTTGTTTTCTTCTTTCTTTTTTTTTTGGTTTTTTTTTTTACAGTTTTTTTTCTTTTATCAGCGTAGTTGTGATCACAACAAGTCTCGCAACTTGTGTTGGATCTTTGAGATTGGTTTTTGCTGGTCTAGTTTTTGTTGGTGGTTCTGAATGTTTTTCGGGCTTTTGCTTTCGGATGTTCCTGCTTTTCATTGTGCTGCTGTCATATCTAATGCAAAGTCGATCGTGATGGGGGAACGCCGGTGGAAGTGTCTGTGAATTGGGAGATTTTCGTGTTTCTATCGTGTAAATGGGGGAAGATGATCTCTTTCCACTTTTTGGACTTCTTCGATCGTATGCTCTTTCTCTCGTTGAGAAGGGAGATTAGATTGCCACAAGGTTGTTGATTTATGAAACATTCTTCATTCTTTTATTCTGGAAATTGGTATATACTTTTTTACGTATTACTTGTTGAGGAAGTCAAGTCACTCGTCTTTCTTCATTGCAGCAGTTTCAAAATTCAGCATTTAACTTTTTCCATATCGAACTCCTAATCATAGTTTTGAAGCTATAGGCTATTTACTTATCTTTGCGAAAGGTCAATTTTTTTTTTAAACCATTTTTTATCTATAGGAGGAAGAAATTTTGGTCAAAAACACGCTGAATTGAGTAATATCCGATCCATTGGGAGACATAAAATGTTATTAGCAACGGAATGGTATGTCCACTAGTTTGCTAATAATTTATTTACATTAACCAGTATACTGGTTCTCTAATTTTAAAGTTGAGTTTTGTATGGTTGACCGCTTGTTTTCACTCTCGAACTAGGATCATTTTCCATAAGAAGGTGGGCTTTTCATTTTTTCCTTTTTCCATTTATGATTCTAATTATCTGCAGTTTCAGTGCACTTGATGTTGTAAAAGACGTTTTAGTGAACAGTTCACACTTTTGAATTAAGTGTAAGAGATGTTTTCTGATGTTATACAATGTCCATCTATTACAGGAAAATCATCTCGAGTTCCCTGCTGTGTCAGAATTCAATCTGGGAGGCGAAGATCTGTTCATGGCTCCTGGACTGATGACTCCCATCTTGGAAGAACCAATGATGAATCTTGATCCAATGTTTTCTAATATTTTATTTGCAGAAGAAGATATCATCCCACCTATCACAGACATTACTCCAGTTAGTGGTGATCCTCTGTTTGGTGAGGACTTTTTTGAATGCAAGAAGGCACTATTAGCAAAATCTGCCATAGAAGAGTATTTATGTGAGGAGTTAGAAATGAAGCTTCCATTGGAATTAGAATCGGAAGTCAAGCTCTCCATGGAAATGGATCTCAAGCGTTCTGTGAATTCAGAAGTTAAGCTTCCTCCGCAGGACATGGAACAGGATTTATCTGCAGACAAAACTGAAATTACTGTAGGAGCTATACAGAAAAGCACGAGCTCAGGTTGTTTAACCTCAATGGAATGGGTTAGTGGTGGCCATGGACCAAAATTTCTGGACTTTGGAGAATTTGATTTGGGAGCTGCTATAGGATTGAGGAGAGCACATAGTGAGGGCGACATTCAGGTATATGCGATATTTTTCTCTTCATCTCGTAGTGGGTATATGTATTCTCCGACGATCCGAACCATTACTGATATATTCTCTTGCTATAATAGTTGATTCTAAGGAAAAAGGACAGTACATGTATTCAAGTAGCATATATTAGGAGATTATTTGACTTTTTCAGAAGAACAAATAATATATGAACTAAAAGGAAACAAGATGGATTGGGTAGTATCCAACTTCATTTGCCTGTGAATATCTTTTGAACACCTGCATTTTATTTTAGCTTTGGCTGCTTGTTGTCAGACTCTTAGTAGTGTCATGACGTCCATTATGCTTCCTCAGCTTGAACGACTGCCAGGTGAAGGAAGGGAGATAAAGCTCTTGCGATATAGAAACAAGAAGGCCAAAAGGAATTATGGCAGGAAAATCAAGGTAAGTTTTTTTACTGCTAGTTGTAAAATATGTTATGTCGGATGCGCAGCAACAGTAGGGATGTTTGCATTTTTCTGAACAATCCACAAAGGGCATAAGGCTATTAATCTGGGAAAATAAGTAGGATTACAAAATGGGAAATAAGTAGCTGTATGTTCTTGTGACCTTGTTTTCTGGAAAACCTTAGCACAGCTGAACTTGTTATAAAACCCTGTAGATAGTGTTATACCTTACTAATATTTCTGCTTAAATGAGTTGATCGAATTTAGGACCTTTTGGCCTCACACTTAGTAGTTCACTTCATGAGCTTGTTCTGTATGTGCGCTTGTACGTACATTACTTCACATCTATTGCGAGTTTTCTTGTATTGCAGTTGGTGAAGCTGGAATAAAATGGTTCTTCTTACAAATGGCAAAATTTTTTATGGCCGGATGCCCTTCATAACGCCAACCTTCCTTTATTTTGCATCCTTGTTGATTAATATTTTGTTAGAAACATATTCATTCTGCAACTTGTTTATGACCGTTGACATTCAGTTACATTGGCCATCCATCCTCTCCAGTATTTGCATTATTGTGTTTTTGCAGTATGCTTGTAGGAAGGCATTGGCCGACAGTCAACCGAGGGTTCGAGGCAGGTTTGCGAGAACGGAAGAAGCTGAAGTTTCAAGTATCATGAAATAGGTGCCACTAATCAGCAACGTCGGAAAGCTTTAGAAGCTACTCTCTACTCTGTTGAAAAAATTACAGGGTAGTTGCTGGGAGGCGCCGCGATGTTAGGAAGGATCAGAGATCTCAATACAGGAAACCAACCAGCCATGAAGGCAGACGTGCTATCCCTGGATAAATCAATAGCAGGAATAAGTAATGCACTTTGGCAGCTATGGACGAGTTTGAGGTCGCTTTTGTAGATAAGGATATGAATAAATGTGCATTGCAGGCAGTTTGGTATTAAAAAGGCTCAGATGTTTGCCAAGGGTATGCTTTTGATCATATGAATAAGAGTCTCGAAAATAAAAACTGAATGGACGGATTTCCATGCATTATTTAACCGTCGTACTAAATCCTTCTTGTGAAAAAGTAAACTTGTGCATGAGGCAGAAGAAATTGTGAATATCCAATTATGTAACCATAAAATTATGAATCAACTTAAGTAATCATAAAATTATGGATTTTGTTCTTTCTTTCCAAGAAATACGTACGCTCTCGGGCGAATTCTCTGACTACGGCCACTCCTCGGGCGCCTTCTCTGACTACGGCCACTCCTCTGGCTATCTTTTCCCCCAATTCACCATTGTTTCTAGGGATTTAGGGGCAGCAAGACAACCGGATACATGGAGTATCTGATCAAATCTCTTTCAGTGTCACATTTATTCAAGACATATAGGCTTTCGCGTACATGCAGACTATATCCTTTCACAGAAATAGAAAAGGAGAAGATGAATCTCACCCAAAGAAAATCTCAAGAGTTGCAAGGACGTCCATCACTTCATATTTCAGACATGAGATAGCACAGACTCCATTGAAATTGAGAAAAAATATACCACCCTTCAGCACATTAGTTACCCTGTGAGCAACCACCAACAATTCACCCACGGGTATCTTAGGCGATGTTCCAGTTGCATGTATCCATGTAAACTAAATAGAGATCTTCTATTCTTAAAACCCAAGCAAGGAAAACGATATTATATAAAAAGAAACCTGCGAAGCTGAGAGAAGGGAAGCAACTCCTTGTGAGATGGTTGCGAGCTCCATACAGAGAATTGGACATCAGAAGTTCCAAACAACTGGGCACAACTCCTCTCAATTCGAGTTCTACAATCAGATCCAAATAATGAAGGTGGAGATTATAGCTTGGGAAAATAGGCTGTTGATCATCTTGTGTATCTGTTGGTGGCACGGCTATTGGCAGCCCGACCCCTCCACCTGCTCTTCCCCTGCTCCATTGCTGTCCTAGACGGCGTTGGGCATGTCTCGGCTGACTGTTCCCAGACGGCATCTGCTGCTGATGCATCCTTTGTTCCTTTAAGTTTGCAAATAGTGAATCCAGTGTCCTTGGCCTTTGCTTCTGCTGACCGACCACCTGCAAATCCATTGTGGTAAGGTCCCTCTCATTTCAAACCTAACTCATGCAGGATTCAAATGCAGTAACAAATATCAATAAACAAACCTTTCCACCGTTTAAAGGAGCCTTCAGAAGCTATTTCCTTCCAAACAGCAGGTCCAACAGCTCTATAACAATAAATACAAATGCTACCTATGACATCCAAAATATCTGTACCGATTCCAACTAAATGATCTGATTAACCATCAAACACAAAAAATATAACAAAACAACTTCCTTGCCAGACGCCAAACAAAAGTTGTAATAGACAAAACTTACCAACCACATTCAGACAGGTTCTCACTCACTAACTAATGTTGCAGCATTAATCGTAGTAATAAATAACCAAATTAATAAATCTTAATCTGGAAAAAAAATTACATAGATGACATCTGTCTTTTTGACTAGAAATGACCCAGATCCTAATCCACAAGCAAGTTTGTCTCTATATTGATCTCCCATGCAACCTGGAAGTGGAAACCCAAACAGGTACTCAATCTACACCAACCAAACAAAGACCCTTCATCTCTTGTGCCATCTTGTAAATAAGGCCTTCTATATCTTGACAGCATAGGGTCATCATTTTGAAGATTAATATCTACACCGTTGAACAATAGAACAAACATAGGAAGGCTTATTCTCTCTCATGCCATCTTGCAAAGGAAAGTTGTCACCATCTTGACTGCACAATCAGCAATTTTGAAGATAAATATTTATACCACCAAACAAGAGTTCAAGTCTTCCAGAAGTAATGAGGTTTCCAGTAAACTTGAACAGAAAAGCATCTTGCTAACAATGGATTCTCCAATAAATTTTAGGTCATAAATTCACAATCAGACAGAGGGGCCCCCTATTCCACAGAAGCTCATAACTGCCCGATTCAAAGGTCAATGGGAAGCAAGGCTCTGTAAAAAGAAGGCATCTAACACAGGTTCAAAACCAAGCAGAAGATTCCATCTCTTTGAACAATATTTCCTTTGGCAACTTAACCCTTAATTTCCTGCTCATTACATGTCTTCCTCATGAGAATGAAAGGTAAAGGGTATCGATCTCTCACATAAAATCAAACTTTTAGAAGTTGACAACTCTTTAAAGGGGCAATCTTGCCTGATTATCCGAACAGAACAAAAACAAGAACTCACCAAAGTTGATACTTCTGTTGGTATGCTAACTTTGGAAAGTCTATAGTTATAGTTATATACGCAGAGGATTGTTAACAAATCAAAGGAATATGGCCAAATTTGAAAAACCGCCTGTGCTTGCATAAAACTTCCTTTCCAAGAACAACCTCATTAACAGGCAGGCAAATCAAAGGTAAAAATGCCCAACACTTATTAGGTCCAATAGGCAAAATACATTCCATCATAAGAGAAGCATTTACAGATGAGAATGAGGCTGATAGCAAAAATGAGTTTAACTTTGATTCTAAGATACTTGAAGGAAACATAACAGGAGAGTAGAATTAGAATTATAGAGATCCAACTCGGCAACGCTGAAAAAATACACCGGGAAAAGGGAAGACAACAATGCTGCTTGTATATCAGGACCAATAGCCACTACCAATAGATGGAAAAATTTCAGCATACTAGAAATCTTTAGGAAAGACAATGATGCTGCCGCCAACAATGGTCAAGAGTGGTTCAATTAGCCACTACTAAATCAATGCACAGCTCAACAGGCTCCCGTTCAATTGCCAGTCAATGCTGACTTATCCGAAGGGGAGCATTTACGTACCAAGCTCTAAAAGGCATGCACTGGCAATTATAGTTCAGTAGTCGCACAAAGTCCAGCCATCAACCCAAACCATAAACATTCCATGCAATACAGAGTTCCAAAAATAAACTATTCCATGCTATGATATCCATCAAAACTGAACTCGACATTCACCAGCAAAATCCATTGCTTGCTCGCTAGTGAACAACAATTCAAATAATAGCTCAAGCCATTCATTTATCTGTAAAAAAGTCAACAGTCTTAAGCTAAAATTGAAGAACATGGAAAAAAAATTGCAAAAACATGAAAATAAAGAAACCTTAAATTATTCCGATTCATTATTCTTCTTTGATTAACGCCTTCTGGGAACAGTAACCGTTTTAACTTTCCTTGCAACTTCATTTGTGACCTTCTTTTTGCTAAAGCCCCCTGCAAAGAGCTCAAAAATCAAAACACATTTTTCTAGTACAGCGGGAACTCTTAAATATTAAAAGAAAGTAGCTCCATTACCTGTCTAAGGGAAGATTTGGATTCCATAAAATTCTGGACTCTAAAATTATCTAGAGGAAGTCCTGAAAAGCCTCCTTTTCTGCTCTGTAACATTTCATAAAACAAGGCTTAAACATAAAACAAATAGGCCAAAAAGGAAATAAAAAAATTATACCCCTTTCTTTTACAAAAAAAGGGATTTATAAAAAAAGTATCTGAAGTTTACATTATCAGCAACACGAACTTTATATTACTTAATAATCAAAAAATTCAATCTGCATGAAAAAAAATGAACGCATACATCCCACATAGAAATTCCTTGTAGTTAATTTGAAGAAATCGTTATGCTTTTTTTAAATGATTCCCATGAAATGCAATTTCATACAGTACAGTTACATACAAAAAAAATTGCTACAAGCTCCAAATTTTGATAAGCACCAATGGAGAAAAAACATTATAGAAGCAATCACATTAACAAATACGATTATAGGTGCTAATATCCACTTTTCAAGCATGTAATAATGCGTCCACACAAGAATATTTGCAAAGGAAAGAACGAGAATGCTTACAGGAACTCGAGGCTTTTTCGCTTTAAACAATGGCTTCTTTGACATCATGATTATATCATCTGCAATTTTATCATCATCATTACTATTACTACTATTACTATTATTATTATTATTTTGGAAATTAAAAAAAGGAATTCAAAACCTAGTCAACCGCAACACTAAAAAATCCCGAGACCAGAAAATTTAATAGCCAAACCTAAAGTCATGTCCATTTTCTTCTCGGTGAGTGCAATTGCCTCCGTAGTCATGGCTAGAGATTTGGCTGACCTCAAACAAACTACCACCACAAGCCAAGAACAATTGTCATAAATTTCTACTCAACAAACGGTCTACACAAAGCGATTCTATTGTTTTCAAAACCCTAAAATCTACAACACAAGAAGCACATTAACAAATAGGGCTGCTAATGAGCGAGTCGAGCTCAAAATCGGCTCCGGCTCGATTATAAAGTCAAAAATATTTCACTTAGAAAGTTAACAACTTTCAAGTGATTAATGTAAAAACCCACCATCTAAAGTTATTACACTACGTTGTTATTATATTATATATAAATAAATATAACTAATTATAATTAAATTTATTAGTATATATATATATATATATATATATATATATATAAAGACTATCTTAGCAAGGGCAGACAATATTTATCTTTTAAATTTTAATCTACATCGTTCGATTATAAGGATGACCTAAATTAAATAAAAAAATTTAAAATAAAAAAAATAAAATATCCCCACCTCCACAATCATTTAGTGTGTAGTTAATAATAACATGTATTTATAATTTTAAATGTATTTTGAGTAGACAAATGATATTATATATATTATTATTATATTATTTTATTGAGTCGAGTTCAAATCAAACTATGAGTCGAGTTTAAGTTGAACTATAAGTCGATTTTGAGACAAACTCGAGTTATAACCGATTCGAGTCAAGTCGAATACTGTTTTGCTCAAACTTGACTCGTAGGATTCGAATTCGAGCTCGGGCATTTAAATGTCGAGTTTCGAATCAAGTCAAGCTAACCCAAATGCCAAATGCTCACAAACTGCTCAATTAGCAGCTCTAATAACAAACAACCTAGGCATTGTCAAGGAAGAAAAGATCAAATTCGAAGAAGGCAAAATTGGCTTCCAAAATTGAAAATAAATAAGAGAAAAGAAAAAAGTAAGAAACAATGAATGATGGACAGGCGTAATGAGCTCGCGCTTATGTGAAAAGCGGCGTAGATGGGCAAAGAGTTAAGTGAAGAGAGGGAGCCACTCGCGCATATGTACTAGTATTTATTATCTACATATTAACTTAAACTCAGTCAGATATTTTTTTCCATTTTATTTTTTATTTTTGCTCTCGCTTTGTTTAACATGTGATTAATTTTGAACGTATACCTATTTTATTTTAGTAATAATAAACTCAAAATATACATGATATTTCAACAAAAGTCTCTTAATAATGATAATTTAAAAAAATTAGTAATAATAAACTCAAAATATACGTAATATTTTCAATAAAAAATTCTTAATAATGACAAATTTAAAATATTTTGTATGTAAATATTTATTTTTATTAATTACACCTAATATTTTACTAGTAATAAATTCAAAATATTTGGTATATAAATATTATTTTTGATAAATATAATATTTACAATACAATTATAAAAGATTTGATAGGCATAACAATTGATAAATATGATAAATTAATAAATAAAAAAGGTACTACCCATCTGCCATGGAAACAACTCCGAAATCAGCTCCAAGCTGCGTTATCTGAAGCAAATTGAATACGAGAACGAGGACTTCAGATCAAAGTAGAACAAACCAGTCATCTAAAAGGCGGCTACTTAGAGGGATACATAGAAAAGAGTCAAAGTTGGTACAAAGAAAAGTAGTGAATTGAGAGAGGAAAAAAATATTACATCCATAGGTCGGCGGCCTTCAGGGCTTAGTCCAGAATCAGGACTAATTATTCCATGTTTAAACAAAACAAAGTGCAGCTTCCCTATATAATTATAATTATATTCATATTCAAACAGGAGGAACTGTTTTATACTCCAATTTTAATAAGTGTTGTCCGATAATAAGGACGGCCTATATTTAAAAAAATAAAACCCTCTATTCCCGACGTTGATAGTGTTCGATCATAAAGACTTTAGACCATGGTCGAACACTATATATATGTATTTTTAAAAAATATAATTTTGGGTTATCCTTGTAATTGGACGACCAATATTAAAGAATGACAGTGGGAAAAAATTTGTACACTTAGCTCCGGTACCGACTAATATTAAAGAATTAATATTAACAATAATAATAACATAAATCTTAAATTTAAGATTCTTAACTTCAAATTATCATGTTTTCATTTGCATTAAATGTAATTCTTTAAGTAGTAATGTTTTATTTGATACTACTTAGATAATAATGATTAAAAAGATATTATCAATTACAATTACCAATTAAATCAGTTTTGTTGAGAACTTAATATAAGATTAAAATTTCCGTATCCAATATCATGTAAAACTTTTACATGATAATTAAAAAAGCCTTTAAACCTTCTTTCTCTACTTCAATATATAAATATATCGATTCTTTCTTTTCTAATAGATTGTGGAGAAATTATTCTCCACGAAAATTTTCAGAATTTTAATGATATTTTTTGTACCTGTTTAAGTTGCTAATAAAACCTAATCGTTTTGTAGTTTTTTTCAACACCACTTTGTAGTGAGTTGAGGATAGTTGTGAACCATGCCTCAAACCAATATTCATATCCCAATCCCACTCATTTGCAAAAGCAAATTATAACACAACTATGAAAGCTTGCCCCATACAGAACACAAATGAGTCATACTATTCCCACCATAAAAAATTTCTCAACTTTTCCCCACTTTGACTTTGATTGGCTAGTCGAATTAGCAACCTGGTTCACGCTTACATGGCATCTTGTTTTGGTCAATTAAAATCAAGGTGTGAAAAAAGTGAGGAAAATTTTGGTTGCACAAAGATTTCCAATACAAATGCGTCATTGAAGAGATCTACAGATTTAATCTGCTGGATAAATACATTTAGTTACCCGAGAAAATTTCGTAAAGATCATTAAATAATGATATTCAAAGCCAACTCGTTCTATTAGTTGATACTAGGGGTTGATCCAATGAAGTGATGCGAAGAAATCAGCCCCGAAATCAGAAAGACGGTTCAATTTTAACGTATCGCATAAAAAAGAGTTTCTATAACCATATGAAACTAAGACGTTTCACAGTTCGCTTGTTCATGTAAAAGGTAAATGACATAAACTGTTTATTCTTGTTCCAAGGGAAAATGAATCTAACCAACTTCTTGAAAATTGACATTATTTTTTCATCTCATCAAAATTTCGTCGCAGCCAAAAATATAAGCTGAAGTTATCGGATAGAAGGCATAAAATTCAAAATCCTAGCCAATATAACGAAATGGAAGAATATATAATTTGCACTGAAGAGTTATACTTCTGTGGTTGAATGCTTCAGTAGCAAGATCCTGCATACGAACATAGACCTACCTTTATGCTCAATAATCCATAGAAAGTTAAAAATAGAAGCCAAGAACAAGAGCAAGATTCATGGCGGTCACTGGTTTATAATGCATTAATTTGAGAAAATACCTGGTTCAAAAAAATAGGGCCTGGATCAATCAAAATTGTCTCTCAAGTGGGGCAGATTCAACAACTGAGATCGAACCACTTCACAACCTGCAGAGTCAGAAAGGCTTTAGCACAACATAAACAAGGAATGAGATGGATAACAGCTTGAGACATTGCTCACGGCTTGCTCTAAATTTCGCAAAAGGAGATCATATTTGTGCTAAAATGATGACTAGTATAGTCATCATTTTGTAGACAATGTCACAACATCACTTAGTAAATGAGTCAACTGTAATCATATATCCGAAGAGGGAACCATAAAAAGTTAAAATATCATTCAAAGTGATAAATGATACGAAGGAAAAGTATTTCACATTTTTCTATAAACAATCTAGCACATGAAAAGCAGTAGAACACTGAGAATTTAAAAGCTTTCAGAAGAAAAATGACTAGAAAAGGTACATTTGATAAACTAACTTGTAGGATCACTAGTGTGCTTAGTGAGAGTCAAGTAAAATAAAACTGATATATCTAAACTAACCTGTAAATTCACCCAAAGCTTTTTCAGAGAGAAACAGGCATGATACCATGAATAACTTGATACCATGAATAAAAGAACCTCAATTACCCATAACTGAAGACTAACTCTCTCATATAATTAGAGAAGCAAGCAAATGTGAGCTTCTTGAGGGGTCTAGTGTCTGCTCTAGCAAACTAAGTAAATAACTATAAGACACTGGCCTTGATCTCTTCGTTTGTGCCACCAATCTTTGACTTGGGAATTTCACTCTTGCGAATGACTCGGTTATAGAAACCTTTGAAGGACTGTGTACCATATGTCTTATTAAGCAAACTTATAGGCATCCGAAGAGTCTGCTTTCGGTTTCTTCTTCCTCGAATCAATATGCTGAAGCTCCCTTCCTCTTCGATCATTTTATTGTTCAGGAGTACATGCTGTCGTTTCTCAACACCACCACAGTTGCTTTGAGGAAACACCAGAGGAGTCAATTCATTTTTAATAGTCTCATCTACATTTAAATTTATGCTTTCATGCGTATTCTCCACAGCTTTTTCAACTATCTGGGTGACACTACCAGCAATTTCTGTTGCAAAATCTCCTACTTCCTTGTTAAGTTCGTCCTTGTTTCCACTCTCATCAACAGTTGAGGAAATTAGCTCTTCGTATCTGTTGCTTTCCAATGTTGATTCCAAGACAGGTTCGACCACGGAATCAATAACAGATTGTGGAATTGGAACATCAACCGGAGGACAGGCAGGCCATACTGCAGCAGGGACAAAGTCTGATGCATTTGGGGCTATGTTGCATGGCCATGCCATATGATTAGGATGAAACATGTGATTCATGGGGAAGTTGCCAGTTGCAACAGATTGAGGCTGTGAATAAGGAGGATACATGTATGGCAGTGGCTGAAGAACATTGTGGGGTCTAGGAGTTGAGACATATGGGAACTGAGGAGATGTGCAAATAGGAGGGGCTTGCATGACAGGTGCAGGCCCAGGGTGCACAGACATATTAACAGGCCAAGGGCCAACAGGTGGAACAATAGCAGGGCTTGAAGGAAGGCTAATGCTAAGTGCTGGAGGTCCTCGCACTTTAGCTGTAGATGGATTAAAGGGAACAGCTGATGCAGATAATTTCCTATTAGGAATGTCACGACTTTCATTTGAATGAGATGCCAAGTTCACCTTGGGAGGATCATCTTTGGTTTCTGTTGTTACAAACTTGTCCTGGACTTCTCCTCCCATAAACCCTCCGGAGCTTGAATCACCTTCAACGTCTATCTTGGAAGATAACAACTTAGCATTGTCATCAGTTTGGTTTGGATTTGAAATGTCACAATTTGTAGTCTCCGTAGCAGGTGAACTTGTGATGCTGTGGAGGCTGTTAGATGGAAGGCAACCTTCTCTGATACTGCACAACTTTGTGCTATCAACCACTGAATTATCACCTTGTAAAGTCTCACAATCTTCAAGAACGGATTTCCCACCTTTAACATTTATTTCTCCAGCAGAATTTTGCTCCCCACTCTCATTTTGGGGTAATTGCTCTTCCTGCTTCAAAAGAGAACCATCATTCAAAGAATCATCAGCAACCTTTTCCCACTTTTTGATGCTGTGGAGGCTGCTAGATGGAAGATAACCTTCTCTGATACTGCACAACTTTGTACTATCAACCACTGCATTATCACCTTGGAAAGTCTCACAAGCTTCAAGAACGGATTTCCCACCTTTAACATTCATTTCTCCAGTAGAATTTTGCTCCCCACTCTCATTTTGGGGTAATTGCTCTTCCTGCTTCAAAAGAGAACCATCATTCAAAGAATCATCAGCAACCTTTTCCCACTTTTTGATGCTGTGGAGGCTGCTAGATGGAAGATAACCTTCTCTGATACTGCACAACTTTGTACTATCAACCACTGCATTATCACCTTGGAAAGTCTCACAAGCTTCAAGAACGGATTTCCCACCTTTAACATTCATTTCTCCAGTAGAATTTTGCTCCCCACTCTCATTTTGGGGTAATTGCTCTTCCTGCTTCAAAAGAGAACCATCATTCAAAGAATCATCAGCAACCTTTTCCCACTTTTTGATGCTGTGGAGGCTGCTAGATGGAAGATAACCTTCTCTGATACTGCACAACTTTGTACTATCAACCACTGCATTATCACCTTGGAAAGTCTCACAAGCTTCAAGAACGGATTTCCCACCTTTAACATTCATTTCTCCAGTAGAATTTTGCTCCCCACTCTCATTTTGGGGTAATTGCTCTTCCTGCTTCAAAAGAGAACCATCATTCAAAGAATCATCAGCAACCTTTTCCTTCATATTTACAGCCTCGTCTACAATTGGTTCCGTAGTTTCTCCACATGATGACTCATCAACAACCCCAAACTGCTCTTTTGAAGGTTGCATTTGTAGTTTAGCAATGGAACCAGGTGGGGCTAGTGCAACATCCTTGTAAGAAGGAGACCTGCCCATGCTAACCATTGAGTTGTTCCTTTTGACAGTTGAACTTTCAGCACTTTCACTTGCTGCAGAGTTTGGCCGTGAACCTGATTGAGGGCTGCGTATTTCACCTCCTAGATGGGGAGAACTTGTCGTCTCGGCACTGCCAGAAGAGTGCACAGACTTAACCCTGTAAGTGACAGCTTTAAACAACTTACGACCATACTTGGAAGTGGGACTTTTCGCAGACTGATGATCCATGTGGCCAGCAGTAGCTATAGTCCGCTTCTTAATAACATAAAAACGGCCACTATTGTATGTATTCTTGTTCTTGTACGGCAGTGATTCACCATCAAGTTCACTTTTCTGATAATCATAGACCTTGCCCATGCTCGATCTTCCATGTTTGATCCATTGTTTGGCTTGACCAGGGGCCTTTGGTCGTTGAACAGGTTGCCAACCATCTTCTCTTTCTAAATTTGTTTCTTTCAAATCCTCACGGGCAACAACAGGTTCTTCTACAATTCGGACTTCCTTGACCACTTGATTGGACAAATCGAGATGACTATCACTTTGGTACATTTTCTCATTGTCATCAGTTGCAGACTTGTCAGTAGATTCATTCTCTTCATCTGAAGTAATAACTGGAGGAAAATCATCCGGGACATTTTCAGTGCTAGGTATACTATTGTTGATGTTGGCCTTAATTTTATGCTGCAAAAAAGAAAAGAAAAGTAGGTTTACTTTGGAGACTCAAGAATCACCCAAGGTTTTGGTAGGAAGATATTTAACTAATAGATAGAAAAATTGAATACATCAACAGCATATTATAAGAGCTAATAGTATACATTTTCACTTGGAGATGGCCATTACCAAAAAAAATTGACCATCTGAAACATAACTAATACTCTTCAAAAGTAATCTCGTATAATGGAAAAGTAATCTCGTATAGGTGTATACCTTTGAAATAAATGTTCTCCTTTTCGGTGCTTCACCATTTGCTCTGTTATCTGGATTCGGATTTATATAATCAAGCAAATCGGACACACTGTCACCCAAAAACAAATTACCATTGGTACTGGATTCAGCCATGCTAGAATGTAAAGAAATTAAGATACAATATGCTTTACCTCAAGTGCCCTTTGCTAGCAATTGATGCATCAGGCTTTCGAGTACCATTTCGAGCAGCTTCTTGTTGTTCAAATGCTTTGGACTCAAAGTACTCAAGCCATGCAGCAGCATCCTAGAAAAACATAATCACCAATATTAAGAACAATCAGCAAATTCACTTTGAAAGAAAAAAAAGTCAGAAAGTGAAAACTATACCTGAGTACGCAAGTCATCAGGGCCAAGTTTGGCACGCAAAATTTGCAAAGTTGTTTGCTCATGTTGAACGCTCAAAGGATAAGCTTCCATCAGTGATAGAGCAATGGCAATAGCATGATAACTTGCAGCAGTCTAAAATGAAACATTGATCATATTACAAAACGTTTGCAAATATGAAGCACATCTAATTGACCATACTGAAAATATTAAAAATTTTGAACATGAATTTTCTCTTTGTTTTGGCGCAAGAGGAGCATGAGGTACCTGAATGTGGTCAGGTCCAAGTAATCTTTGGTTACATTTCAAAGCCTTGTGCAGATATCTCAAAGCCACATGGACATTCCCAAGGCCTTCCTCCATCATAGCGACATTAATGTAGGTGGCAGCAGTGTTAGGATGCGACGGTCCACATGTAAGATGCAGGAGATATAGAGCTCGCTTCACGTACCTAACCAATGCACAGTGAACAAGGATATAAAGTTGCATACCAGTAATCCACTGCAAAGAGATAAGAGCTAGAGTGGATCACCATTTTCTATTCAGTCGTATTCAGTTTGGTTATATTTAGCTCAGTATGACAATTTTTATTCTAATTACAACAAGAACAACATACTTGAGAGCCAATTCTGTATGTTGAAGGCGGTAATAAAATACCGCCAGATCCCCATAGCTTTTCATGGTATCAGGATGATCAAGTCCAAGCTCTCTCTCGTT
The DNA here is from genome assembly GCA_032619315.1 of Piper longum. NCBI lineage: Eukaryota > Viridiplantae > Streptophyta > Magnoliopsida > Piperales > Piperaceae > Piper > Piper longum. Next base: position 23,683 of record JAVDBV010047916.1, read on the forward strand.
GATATCCAAAGCTTTTTGTTGATAAATTGTGGCCTACATAAGAAGGAACTGAGGGAAATCAAAATCAAAGTAAAACTAATAAGTGAACATAATAAACTAGCATAAGTTGTTGTCACCTGATTGAAGTCTCCTGTATGATAGAGAACAACTGCAAGAAGGCTGTAAGCTCCAGCAGTCATGCGATGGTATGGCCCACAAACGGCTACAAGTTTGGCAAGAGCCTGAAATAAAGATTCCAATACAGTGATAATCATGGAGAACAATTGCCAAAGACGTGAAAAGACAAAGGGCTGATCTTTGAATGGAAAAAAAAAAGGATCTGCAGGGTCCCACATGAATTGGCTTATTTGAATTTGAAAAAAAGTCAGAAGTTCGATCCTATTCCATTTTTTACTCATTCAATGAATGAATGATAATCATGGAGAACAATTGCCAAGTTGATATAATTATCAAGAAGAAATTCGTACCTTTGCTCCATGAATCACTGCATCTTCAAGTTTGCCCTTGTCCAGAGCTGTTTTAGAGGATTCGAGAAGTTGTCGTCCATCAGCAGAAGAGCAAGCTACTTGCTGAAAAAGAAACAAACAATTAAATTTTATAGATTCCTTATCTATGTTTTATCTGATGAAGGTTCAAGGAATAAAATAAAATCCACTAGCAAGTAGAGCCACCATCCATTTTTCTAGGGAAAAACAAATCATATTCAGACATGTGAAGGATGTGAATAATGCAAATGTGTAAAAGATTACCTTATGAACAGGCACCAAGCTGATTATGTCTGCTTTCTGAAAGGGAGTTGGAGAATCCATGTCATAGTCTCTGGGTGCCAACTCAATTCCCACCTGCAGCATTGAAAGCGAGTTGAATTTGTATAGGCTACTTACGAATAGATGATTCTTGATCAATATTTTGTAACAGACATTTGCTACCAAGATATGCTTACCTTGTGGCATAATCCCCTCAGGACAGCGAATTTTCTTATGCAACAGAAGTTTGCTCGGTTCAGTTGCCAACCATATCTCTTTAACAGAAATGCTTCGAGCCACTTCCATACAAGGTGATGAACATCATATTTAGTATCTAATTCCTCTTTCTTAGGGATTCCAAGCATCATATTGAGTGCTGCAGCAATGATTGCAGCCATATCACCCAGATTCTTGACTGCAGAAATAACCGCCTGAAGGATATGCTTGAAGGCTCGAATTACCATCTCATGTATACACAAGGACTGAACATGTGAAAGCTTTTCTGAAAGTTGAACCTGGTAAGAAAAGAAAATATGCCCCCACAAAAATAAATAAATATAATTTAGAAAATTGATAGTAATGTTGTTGCATAATTGCATACAATACATAAATCAAAGGAGGGGACAACAAGCATATGGCTATGATTAGCAAATTGATAGTGATGCTTCCAAAAGATAATGATTTGATAGATGTTTAGTACAACATGCACCCTTCAATCATTCAAATTTAAACAATTAGGAGTGTGATCCTAGCAGCAAATTTTTTTGAAGGTTCAATAGAGATGGGACCATTTTGCACCTTCTGATTAAACAGGTTGAATATAATAGTTCAATGGCAATAAAAACTTGATGGCATTAGTGTCATAACATATATGTGCAAAGAAAAAATAAGATTGGCACTTACAACACGTCCTAGGGAGCACATCTGAAGGCCCCTGGTGTGCATGAAATCAGTGAGAGTCCGCCCATCAACAGGAGAAAGTTCCAATGAACAAAAATCTGCAACCTAACTATCTAGAGTCAGTTGACATTGAGATAAACCATATCAAATTTACAAATGAGTAGCAGCTTCATTTGTGGCTTACCAGCTTTGGAAGAGCAACCTCATCATAATACTTCTGAGCCATTTCCACCAGTTCTGACAAAGACTGTTAAAAAAAAAGCCAAATGACTGAGTGTTTTGGTAATATTACACCTCAGGTGCTCCACATCTAATCATAAATCATTCTTCACAGCAACATACCTTGGTGTGGAGACCTGTTTCTGATTGCTTCAACCGTGCAAACGCTGAATCACTCAGTAACTTCTCCAAAGCTAAATCACAATCCGAAGTCTTGTTCTCTCCCCCAAGTTGAACAGTAGAGGATGTAGAATTTTCTGATTCTGGGGTTTTCTCATTATTGTTGACAGATTGTTTTTCCTCCGACATTTTTTGTAAACTTTTAAGAAACTTGAGGGGTTTCCCAAGTCCCTCAACAGTAGATTTGCTTTTATTCTTTTCCGACGTTTGTTTCTTGTCTTTTTCAGCAGTTTTCTGCTCCTGCAAATGTTGCATCCAGCATGCTCCTAGTTCCCATCTCATTAATGTTTCCTTCTTTACATCTTCAATCCCAAGATTGGAAAGACTTTTCTCCAGCACTCCATGGACAAAACCTTGAACTGTTCTAAGCTCGTCAGACTGTGTTTTCTTGAATAATTTGCTGGCCTCTAGGCCTACCTTTTTATGTAGAAGCATTCTCAGGCTGGCAAAAAAGACATTTACACAAATAATCATATAAAATTCGTAATAGCTATAGGAAAGTAGATGTTCAAACAATTGTTCCTATCACAAAAACCTGTTGATATTCAGGGCATTTGCCCCACCTTCTGCTTGCTCAAAAATACTTGAATCATATGAATCATGAATCTGCTCATTTTGTTGACTACTCTGAACTCTAACAACAGCAATGTACCCGCAGTATCTAACATTGACAACACTGAGAGTGGCAACATCCTGCACTTGGAAGCACATTCTCACCTATTAGCAAAGAACTTTGTGAATGGGGATTAATAATAATATTCTTCATTGGTCCCCGTTCCCCAATAATCAACAACCGGAGAGAAGGCTCTTCTTTGGACATGGGGTATTAAAATAACATGGTCAATCATGGATCTTCCTTATTTTACTATCTAGCTTCTAATCAATCATGGAGAATAAAATGGTCAAGAATGAACTTACATGAGCAGCTGTATTTTCGTCAGCCGTTATTCCTTTCAATAAATTTCTTTCAATAAGACTCTTAGTCTCCATACCCATGGTTGTGCTCCCATCAATCTTAGTATCTATCTTGCAGCTCGCATCTGAGGCATCTCCAACTACACTTATAACCAAATTTCCAACTCTCTCAGAATGAAGGCATTCATCTTTGTCATGTGACAATGGCAATGAGTCTGACATTCCAATAACATGACGGATGGCAGATACTGCCCTAAAGATTGCCACATCGACAAATAAACTGTGGACCAGAAAGGCTCTCCTATCACGAATTTGCCTCTCTTCCGCAGTCTTACAAGGCATATTGGCCAGCAAAGAGAACTCCTTAATCCATGGAATGAAATCACTCTTACCATCTCTACCAAATCCTCCCCCATTTCCTCCCCAAGTCTCATCCTCAGCAGGCAGTGGGGGGAAAACTGAGGGTGAATTGGCAGCAATGGGAGGCACCAGCCATGTGTTAGCGCGAAATCCATAAGGAAGGTTTCCAAACTGACAAAAAACAGACAAAACTAAATTTTAACCCTGATAATAGAGCATTGCAAATTCATAAAATTTTCAGTGAATCGCTAACCTTATTACGTTCCGAGAATGCCTTCAATATTTCATTATAAGCCTAAATTAGAGGACACAGATCTATTCAGTGCATTATTCATGAATTAAAAAAAAAGTAAGACGTAAAAAGCAGCAAGACAAACATTATCAAAGGCTCTACTAAGCTGTCTCAGAAAGTCAACAAGATTGTGGCAGTATATTTGTTGCTTCCCAACACTGTAGAAACCCTTGTTGCAAGCTTCCACCAACACTAGCTTCCCATTGCAAACTTTCACCTGAAAATCACATGCTCCTGACATCAAGCCAAAGTAGCACACTCTGTGCAATTCATCAAAACAATTTTTACACTACATAAAATGATCAACATTTCATCAAACACGGCAAAGACACAGATCCCAACTTACTTCCAAAGTGAAGAAATGAGTGTCCTCGGAATTCCTCTCGACCTGCTCCCTTGTCGCCCTGCGAATGACTGCAAAATGTACGAAGCAACAAATAAAAACAAGGTAAATTTAATTTCATCGAATCATATCTCTCAACATTTACCATCATAACATCATCATCAAGTCGGCACCGCGACATGTTACATCATAATGGAAATAGCCTCCTAAGACACACATGTAATGCAGATCTTGGACGCTTACATTGAACGGGCGGGGTTAGGCGGGCCAGGGAGAAGAAGTCGTAAAACGAGCCGAGCTGGGGGCACGCCCCGCTTGTCTCCCCTTCTCCGTCCACCTCCGTGTCCGTCGCAATCGTACCGCTCCCACTCTCCGTAGTAACCCGAGGAGGGGAATATGCCTGAGGGGGTGACTTCAACGACTTAGCCTTCTCCGTCGCATTGCCCTTCCCCGGCCGAGGCTTCTCAGCAGCGCCGCCACCCTTGGCCCCTCGTTCGGCCCCTCCGCCGCCTCCGAAGCAGGACGTGCATGCAACCACGTCCAGCAGACGCCGCACGTGTGCCACTGCCCCCTCCTCGTCATAGTCCTCTATATATATACCAAAAAAAAAACGTGTCAAATATGGGCACACGTGTGTCCAAAGTTGTAATTTCAATGCTCCATTAGGGGCATTTAGGTTCAATCATAAATACCTTCCACGAGAGTCAAAACGCACGGCTTGAGAGCGGCCACGTCGACCGTGTCCTTCAACCGTGGGCCTCGGACCTGCACTAGCCACAAAGCCCATGTTAGCGGGCCCATTGAGGAAAAAGCAGTTTGGGCCCATGGGCCACGTCTAAATAACTTTACCTCGTGGGACAGGGAGTAACTGGTGATGGCACAAGTGAGCGTGTTCACGGACAGTAGCCGACGGACGTCGATAATCCGGTCCGTGGATATCCCCTGCAACCCAACTCAACGTTGCAACACTATTTAATGCACACGGTCAAGGCCTCAAAGGCATTTACGTCACAATAAAGATTCTGATGTTGGCTGCTCTTATATGGTTCGTTAACATTGAATTTTGATTGCAAAGTGGTGTCTCTTTTTGTTTTTTTGATCATTGGTCATGGTTGTCTAAGCTTTCGGCGTCCAGAGCGCCTGCCCAAGTGGCCATTTTCCATTGGTTGTGGGTTTTTTTGGAAGATTCACGGAGAAACCAAAAACACCTTCCACTTGGTTTGGGAACACTAATTAAAAGAGAGAGAGAGATGGACATGCTTGGAACAATCAGTTGCATGGTCATCTTACACAACTATTATATTTAGTTGTATACAATTAATTAATTCAAAAGTTTAGAACCATTATTAGAAGTGTGGTACTGAGAACTAGACTCGTATATATACTTGTTGTACTTGGCTATGGAAAAAGAGAGAGCTCAAACCTTTAATATTACTTGAGACTCATCGGGGAGGTTTACAGTAATGTCAATTACCACAGGGAGAACTGTAACAAGCACAAACAAACAGAAAGGTTTATAAAATTTCATTAATCCCATAACAGCAAAAAAGGACAAGATACAATTAGAAACAGAGGCGTACCCTTCTCTTCTTTCTTCTTCTTCTCACCCTTGAGCTTGTCACGGCTGTTTCTCGGTGCCATTCCAATAACCCCGCTCCTGGTATACAAGCACAAAGTAAGTTCCCGCTCCTATCACGCATTGAACAACCACGTGAAAAAGATAAGGTAGAGAGAGAGAGAGAGAGAGAGAGAGAGAGAGATAAAACTTCAATACAAGAAACAGTTAACTCCTTCCAAATCCTAGAGTAATCCGCCTTCGCAACAAATAAGCAAAAAGAAAAGAACTGGGCAATACCCTTTGGAGGAGATGAGTAAATTAAATGAAACTGAAGCTGTGCACAGAGGGAAGAGGCAGCTCGGCAGATAGGAAGCAAGCAGAATAGATATCAGATAAGATAGAGCTATGCTACGAGTAGCTCAAGAGACTGAGAGCAGGGGAGGAGTCCTCCATTGGAGCTCAACTCTTATAGGCTTATCTGAAAGGGGAGCAGGGTGGGTACGGGCAAGGGGAGGGAGGGAAGGAGGGAGAAATGTGAAGAGAAGGGAGGTAGTGCGATAAGGAAGGAAGGGCGGAGATTTAACAGAGGAGAAAAGAAATATAATAGATGGAGGACATGGTGATGGTGGCCTTTGGACTTGGACGGTTAGCATTGGTACGACAGTCTGAGATGACATTTGGCCAACATTGGTCAATTTTTCGGAATATTGATAACCAAATGTAAAAGCTGAGATTTTGTGAAACACACCAGGGCGGGGCCGCCTCCCGTAGGGATTGCCATGGTGACGTGGCCGATCTCTCGTCCGCAATTGGCCGGATCGAATCCCTAGGAGGCTCGTATTATAAATATACTTGGTAATTGTATTTATCATTCAATGCAGCTTCCTCCATCATATATATATGGATTAAATATATATATATATATATATGTATGGATTAAATTAGCAGAAATTAATTATAATTATTATGGCAAATTTTTTAAGATCATTGCATTATCAGGTCTAAACCCTTTGTTTATAATTAGTACCGGTGGAAGAGTAATGACTACATTTATCATTTTATGTGCCTTTAAAAACACTTATATTACACAAAGAAAAATCATTTCATTTTATGTCGCAAAATTTGATCTGAGTAAACACTTTTTCGTGAACATTTAACGGGCTCAGAATTTTAGTCATTCACGTGGTCAAAAAAGTGAATTCTACAAATTTTATTTTAACGCTAATGGATTAACTTGAATCACTTCAGAGAGAGATTTTTATATGCCACCTCCAAATGAAAGCATTTGAGGTTCCACAGAGTCAACTCTTACTCCATTCTTGTAAAAGGCTCATGAAAAAAAATGATAAATTAGGTTAGTAGTCTTATTTACTTTGGAGGACCTGCCTTATAAGAATTGGTCAACGGTGGTCTATAACCATAACCTATGCATAAATTATCATGATGAAACTGTTAAGTGTTTACAACACAAACCTTTAAAAATTTGGTAATGCAAACGTACTTAAATTAAAATATACTGCCTCATGTTCAATACTAATCAGCACAATTATCTTACTTCGTGACAAGGTGTTGACTTTTTTTATTTTCAACTTTAGTTCATTCTATGTGAAAGAAAAAGAATATAGAAAATTTTTAAACAGCTTAGTGGCTAGCTAAAGTGAAATATAAAAAATAAACGAGATAAAATATGACAAGATATTCCCGTTAAACTCACTTTAAGCTTGGGCAAAGGATTAACTTGTTTATAACATTTATTTGTTGTCACCTGTCACTATTAATTAATTTATGATAAGATATTTAAAAAAATTATGTATATCCGAGTGAAAAATGAAACATCCTGGTGGCTGCTCCAACAGATTGATGGCTCGTTATGGATATCTATAGTCATTAATTTATCAATGTTTGATGATTTTTTTGCTTAAATATGGTTCAAATATGGTTATGCTAACTAGGTTTATAACCTAGCTACGTGCATATATATCTTATATAGTTAATAAATACATGTAGTAGGATTAAAAATTATGGATTTGCATGGATCTCTTTGTAGCCTTGTGCACACCCTTGAGTAAAAGGTTACAACATATTGGTGTTATTAAATAACTACACACACACCCACTTGTAATATATTGGAATAAAATTATCATTTTAAAATAGTTAGCCTAAGTTAAAGATTTAAAGTCTGTCTTCAACTTTGAACAATGGGCTTACTGCTTGCCGGGAATTTAGTCCACTTATCGTCTAATACCAAATCAACTTGGTGTTTATGCTGTCAAAAATGGCATAACCTCTATACAATTATAATGTAATAAGCCTAAATCATATCTTTAAAATAATTAATCTAAATTGACCACTTAAACTCTATTCTAACTAATAAACTAAATATTACCCTTATAATTATTGAACGTGGAACTAATTTTTAGGCTTGTAATATATTTCCAATAGGGTACAAGTTATCTTCTATAAAATATGTAAATATAATCATGTAAAGAGGTATCAGCTAGAAAAAGTTTGAAATATTGTTTCTCTTCTCTATAATTCTATTATTGTGGATGATTTTTTCTCTCTTTTGCCCAATTAAAAGATGGATGCTATACAATAGTGTCTTACAGTTGGCATTATTGTTGAAAAAAATTTCATGTGGAGACTTGGAGTCCTCTAATGTAAGATGCACTTATCCTCCATAATTTAACAGTATTCAAGAGCGATGAATCTATACTGTTACAGGCGAATTTTGGCAAAGTTCTTTGACGGAAGAAAGTCCTCATCCCGCAGTCAAACTTTTAAGTGCTCGTTAGTTGTGCTACCATTTTCAGACGGTCATCCAATATCTTGGGATGTTCTCTTATTTAACTTTATAATTTTTTAAAAAATGATTCTGAAGTCTCTCTACTAATATTATAGTCATAGCTACATCTTACGTGAAGGTGCGACTAGATCTGATTCGTTCATGTTGGTAATGGTTTTATTAGAAAGACTAATAATTGTCTTCCCAATTACAATGTCTATGAACTTTTATTCAAACACAAGCAAGGCGACAACCAGTACTAAACTAAACATTTAACGATGTCTATTAAACCAATTCAAGCGAATTAGTACTCCGAAACGTTCCAAACATTCATTGGTGTTTGCACACACAAAAACTATCCACAGTTTGTTCACATCTAACGCTGTATCATATTCACTTACATAAGACCGCACGTCAATATGTTTAAGTAATAGTATCAAGCACTTAACATAAGACCATTGGAGGAACATTTGACACCTTCTCCACCATTCCCTTTTAGTGCCAATATGCTTGGAGCATTTTGACTTGAATTTGAGTGGGGCGGCTAATTCGTTCGAACCCCTTTCTCCTTGGACAGAATGAGCTCATCTCACTCGTATGCTACCCATTATAAGTCGTCAGTAACTGTTGATTAAAATTAAAATGCACAATAATAATACACAATCTAGCTCGTCTAGTTCTCCCTCTAGGTTCAAAGTTAAACAAAAAGAACATGTAATCATCGGACACCTTTCAGAACTTGTAAAGAGTATGTACTGAAGACCCAGATGCATATTTGTATTCGAAAAAGCGTTTGTTCTTAAATCTCAATGCTATGGAGTGGAGGAAGGCTGGGCAAGACGTGTTGTGGCTGTCCATTCCTGCACCATTATTCTTGCAAAGACGGTTATATAAGCTACCTTGTCGATGAGCACCATGAGACGTAGTTTAGCACAAATCAACAATCGTTGAGCGATAACTCTGCAGATTCATCTATCAGCGACGTCGCATCGAAAATTGACATTCATGGTTTTATATACGACGTACACCCTACCGGATTAAGGTCCATATCGTTGTCAGTTGTGCTTACCACACGAGTTGGCGAACAAATTAACTGTGTATTTCAAAGGTTCAAGTCGGAGATGGCGTGTCGTGCCGTGTTGGGCTTTCGCTGTGCTAGAATAGAAGGCGACAAAGGGACCTTGAATATCCCAGCCACATAAATTTCAGAAATGGTACTGAAAATATGATGTCTTTCATTTGTTTGAAGAACCAAACACTTACAGACGAGACAAGGTCCCGAGATGCTTCGAGATTGCAATTTGCAGTCATCATCCCGCAATCCTTATCTTAGTGTTAAAATTTTGACTACTTGGAAACACAATATTACTTGGCCGGCGGATTCAAATACCACACCAAGATAAAATGGGGCGCACGTCATGTTTGTATGCAGTAGGTATTTTACATAATTTAGAGCCTTTACTTTGGCCGACACAACGGCAAATGGAAACTATTAACACTTGTCCCGGAATTACTACTACTGGTTTACTGGTGCATATTTGCACAACTTTTGAAACCTCTGAAAAAAGATACACGTCATATCTGGCTACCATCTGTGGAAGCAGCATATCTCGGAACGAAGAAAATATAGTGCAACCTAAAGAAAGGTCCAGAAAAATCCCAAAAACTAAGCACATCAACTACAAAACACGAAGAAAATCAATCCCATCCCTCTTAACAGCAAGCATCCGAAAGGTTTTTAACTCCCATTCTAAATTGAGATGATAAATGAATTAAAGATTTAACCATGAGAATATGGCACTTGAAGAAAAAAACTAAAAACCTGCAATGTCCATTGTTGGTTTACTAATGATAAAACACATCTTAGCGCCTTAAAGCATCAGATCTGTCAATGGCTAATGAAAAACCATCAGCTGAACCACTGGCAGGGCGGGCATAAGCAATTGTATGGAAGGTAATCGGGTCCTTGAATTCCTGGAACAAAGGGAAATGAAAATTACCATCTGCTATTTGGAAGAATAAAAACAGATCCTATTAAAGTTGAATAGTTAGCCAAAAGGAAGTCTTCCAACAAATAACTCGCTAAAGTAAGGTATATTTACACAAATTCGAAGAAAGACCTCTTAAGTGTGTCTTCTTTTGGCATCCTAGCAACAAATAGCAACTCTAAGCAGGTAATAAAACAAGTCACTTTCACAAAAACGGAGTCAATTGCCCACAATATTGACAAGCAATCTTCTGAAGAAAAATTATCTAGCACATGAGAGACAACAAGCAGCAATACTCCAAATAGAAGCAATGCAGATAATAGTGAGACCATTCATTCAACAAAATTAAAGATGACAACAGAGATTGGCACTACCATATTTCTGAACCATAGGATATTTAATTTTTTAAAAAAAAACAAATAAATAAATAAATAAAGCTAAAGAGAGTATTGTAATAAATACCGATACTACCACAAAAAGTGAAAGGATCAGAATAATTTCTTGATCAATGCAGAGAAAATAGGCAGCAAATAGATTGAAAAATTATGGGAATGATATCGACCATGTTGGGAGAAGTCTAGGCATACATCCAAAGCTAGAATGCAGCCCACGCCTTTTCATCCAACCCAAGAAATGCCCACCCAAAAAAGAGTGACGCACATCGTTTCCTTACTATAGAAGAGGTTGCGAGAGCCACGAAATTGCTACGACTTAAGCAAGAGCAGGGGCCCTCTTCCATTTCATCCCAAATTTCAATCCGTCTTGCCACCAATTTACCTTCCCTCCACTCAGACCTTTTACTTACAAACCCATCATATCCTTTCACAAAACAAAACTCAAAATCATATCACAAGACACCAACTGTAGACGAACAAATTGGACACAAAAAGTACTAACAAAAGTAATATGGTTGAAGCAACTATAGCATTGATGATAATGAGCACATACAGAGACAAAAAAAAAAACTAGGATTTTAAATCAGAGGTTCTCTATATAATGTAGAATGGACAGTTGAAAGCTCGGATTGTTTTCAGAGAACCTGCGTCGGCCGCGGACCAGTGAAAGAGGAGCGGCCACTTAGGGTTCCAACTTCCCAAGCAGCCAACCGTTGCTAAAACAGGAATCGGCCTTCGAACGGTTCTAATGGAGAGTCACTACATCTCAGACCGATTCAATAAAAATTGGAGAAGAATGGGTTCATTGGACCGGTCTTCTATAATTAAATATTTGTAATACATATAATATTAAATATAACAAATTTATACATAAAATAGAAACAATTGTACGGCACGTAACATAAGTAAAATTTAAAAATAAGATATCATGAAAAAATTAAGTCTCAATCCAAATTTTCAATATAAGTCTAAGGTTTGATAAAACCATAGTTACAATACTCAGAATCAGACGCTAAATTAAATTAGAATGAAGTTATTGAATTAGAATTATTCATTTAAAATTGGACAAAAATTGATTTATTTGAATCGATTAAAATTGATTTATTTTTCTCCATATTCTCTCTCGCCGATCATTGACACGCCACACCTCATTCACTCCTATTGATGCCATCTTTGGTTGTGTGCCGTAACACGACAACCCTGTCGC
>JAVDBV010047917.1:0-31436 GCA_032619315.1 Piper longum
TATATATATATATATATATATATATAGATATATATACAACTCAGTTCACAGACTAAGATTTGTATTGCTTTGACAAGCAACGATAAAGGCCGTGCATGTTATACAATCTATGACCAACTCTACGAGGCCTTTTTGGTTTTTACAACATCAAACACCCTGAAAAACCACAGACAAGGTCAGTGATCATCAAAATAAAACTACTAATTCGTTTTTTTAAAATAATAAATCTGCTCAGACACATCTCCTGGTCTCCTTCCTACCTTTAACAAGCAAGAAAAACAGAGTTGATTAAACTGAGTGATTTTGTGAGAACTCTTCGGCATGTCTCTTATACACCATCCACTGCTCCATGGGAAGTTCGTGTAAGGAGGAAGAAACCCAAATGCCAAACTCTCTAGCTAACCTACCTCAAATCCGGCAGCTTTCATCAACCATACCCAGCAACTCTCAAGATCCTCGGCTATGATTTGGAGGATCGTCATAACAAATTGTAGAAAGACCATTTTTCTAATTCTGTGGGTAGTGTAGACCAAATCACTGCATCTATAAGAAGGGTTTCATTTCTGGTACGAGGCATCTTTCCTACTTCTAACGTAGAAGCCTTGGCCGTTAGGTGGACCATCGGTTGCTTGACATTGACGTTCCTCTTTGTTCAACGGAATCTATACTTCTTTCTCTCTTTTTTTTATTATCAAAGTTTAATCTTCCCACTGATATGCTTCGTCTCAATAACCCACTTCAAGATTTGCAGAATTTTTATGTAATTAGAGGGAGGAATCCTGTAGACGGGTAATAAGACAGATCTCATTGACAGTTTTTAGAGATCATTGATGGGCTGTTCATCTTTCATTCTTTCCGTTACCATGCGTATGGACTCTTACGTAGATAGTATGGTATACACCTTTCACCAAGTACTTGATGCAATAAATTGCAACCTGGTGGGACGGATTCAACTTTTCTATCTTCCATGTTATGAACCCGTGAATGTATAAAAGCTTTCACGTTTTAAAAAAAATCTTTCATTGGAACATGAAACAATCTCCTTTTTAATGGGACCTTAATCTTCTCCGGCTCCGGCTGGCAGTTTTCTAGGAATTTTTTCAAAGAACTGCAAAATTTTCAGAAAAAAAGGGCTCCATATTTAAGATATCATTGATGAAGGAGATGGGCACCGAAATTTCTTCGAGGAAATTTTGGTCCCTTTCAATGGTACGTATCCCGGCCAAATTTATGAAACAGCGTGGACAGTGTTACCAACTTCTCCCACCTTTTACTCGGTGTATAAAATCGCAATGAGGATTTCCATTCAAAGATTGTTTCTGCTGGTTGAATATTGTTTACGGTTGATGTGTGCAATCTGTAGTTTTGTACCGGCTTCGATGGTAAGGAATCCAATCCAACTTCTAATAATTTCATGATATTATGTTCCACAAGATAACATCATGGACAGAACAAATCATGCCTTGTGGTTTGGTTTTCAGACGGCTAAATCTTAAGTGGGAAGAGAATCACACCAATTATAAGCTGCAACCACAGTGGTAAATTTCCACTTCTTCTGTTAATGCTATTTTTGGAACTTGCGTAAGGATGGAGACACATCCCAGGACGCACCCCGCAGGAATCACATGAAAGTTTGTGATGACAATTGTGTAGGTTCAAGTAGGTGTAGCTGGGCGGGTTTTCAGAGAAAATCATGAAGCGGTTTTCGCTACTTACACTCAATGAAAAGCCATGATTGCCATTTTGGAGGATTGAGATTTTCTGGATCTGTGCATCGGTGATGTAAATGGAAAGATAAAAACTGGGTTTATCAGCCTTCTGATAAAAAAAGGTTCCGGTTCTGTAGGCCTACCTTGCTGATAGATTGGTCTCCTTGACATCACTGTCCTGCTTACATATATGGCAGAGTTAAGATCAGGAGCCGTTGAGGTTTGAGGTTTGGTTGGTCTGTGTACATGTGCTTCTATGTGGCAAATAGTAGAGTTAATTATTATGGGTCTCATCAGGAAAGCGAAAAGGAACTAAAACCAGATTCATTCATGCTTTTTGTTTACAATGCATGAATCTAAGTTTCGAGTTCAAATGAAAGAGATACTTAAAAAATGTCTGGGTCTAGAATTTTGCTGTGGAAAATTAAACGTGTCGAATCATACAAAATCGAATGGTAAAGAAAAATTACCATCGATTTGAAAAAAAAGAGTGATGATCATAAATACTTTCCGGCAGTTGCATAGATCGCACCAGACAAAGAAAGTGGCGTGCAAACATGGCTCAGACACACAAAACCTTTGGCCGGATAAGACTGCTTACCTTAAAAGATAGATGTTGAGGGGAAAATAAACAATGATAGTGCACTTAAGACATAGTAGTAGAGATTTATAGATTAAAATAGTAGTTAACAGTTGGTCTGTATTTCTAAATTTTCTAGAGAATTCTATCCAACCATTTTTGACAGTGGGATTATCATAATTCAAAAGATTTGGATCCTCTCGACCATTTGTGCTGAAGGACACCAAAGAAGGAGATTATTGAGTAATCACCTGAAACAACTGTCAAAAAATTTTTAGTAATACAATTTAAGTACAACAATTAAAGCCTTCAATTTCTCCAATCTTTCTGTTACAATGGAAACCCCACTATCTTGATAGAGCTAGAAGAAGCACACTTAGCGGCAGCTGCCACCATATAGGGAGCTTCGTGTTGGCGTTATCCATGTCATAGACCGAAGATGTTGATGATGAAGACCCAGCATAGCTTGCGTTCACGGCAATTGTGCTGCAAAAAAAAAAAAAGGACCACACTATTTAGCATTCGCATTTTTCACATATAAAAAAAAAGGACCAGGTCAATCAGAGCTGCTAAAACCCCCCCGCTAATCACATTCAATTAGAAACCACTCAACGAAATGCCGTGAAAACTCATAATTCCATTCTTCGATCAATTTCCATCAAATGCATGTTAATAAGCACAATCTAACGACAAGACAAACAAACAAAAGTAACGAAAACGGTGAATAACACAGAATGATCGAGGTTGGGCAATGAGTCTAATCTCTCCCAGAATGATACGAAAGCCCCCCTTTCACCTATGACCTTGAATGCAACACAAAGGCTCACAAGCAGTATCACCCCCAAGTTTTTATATAATTAAGCTTCACATACAACAATACAGAGCTAGATCATCCACCACATTCTGAAAAATGAAGAAATATCACACATGTACCGTAGCTTACCTCGATCGGAAGACGCAATTCCCATGGCCTGCACACAGAAATTTGTCTGACAAGTCAGAACAACATCAATATCAATCAAAGCACCAGTAACTGACTATCAAAGATTCATACTTGGATTCAACGAAGTGAGAGTAGCAGAGCGGCCGAAGTCGCAGCTATCCTGAGCCATCCCGCTCTTGAGGTAGTAGCTGTTGAAAGCAAACGACGCCAAGCTCAGGATGTCGCCGGCGTCGTAGCAGGCGCCGCCGGGCTGGATGGGGGAGCAGTCGGTGGCGCCGGGGCCGCAGGCCCAATCAATCGCCGCCCGCAGCGCGTCGTCCTCCGCGTTGTTCTTGGCCACGCACCACAGCTGCTGCACGTCACGGCCGCCATCCCTCCTCGGATCTGAAACTCCGTCGGTTACAGAGAGTGAAGCAGCAAGGAGGAGGAGGAGGAGGAGGAGGAAGGCAGCGGCCATTGGAGGGGAGTGGTGGATTGAGTTTTGGATCTATGGAAGCAAGAAAGCCTCCATTTTTAGGAGTACCCGAGTTGCAGAAAGAGAGGAGGGTGGAGGTGCGGGCGTGCGGGATTGGATTTCGCGGGAAAGAGATCGGCGATGATCGGTGTTGTCGGCGGTGAGAGTGGTGGGCAGTGAGGATTGGATGATTGACAGGAAAGATGAGCTTGACTGCTTTGACTAATCGGAGTAAATTTAAGAGTTTTAAAAAATAATAATTTGGGATTATTATCACAAAAGGGATTAGCGAGTCAGTTACGCTCTTATTAGGATTTTATTTTTATATTTAAAATTATTTCTGATTGAATTGAGTTTAAACTAATTTGATTTGTACTTATGATTATATTTTATATAATTTTATATTAATAATATTATAGCTGTTGATTGTGATATCATAATTTAAAAAATTTGTTTTGTGCTCGAATTCTTTTAAACGCCACGGACGTCCCGACGACGGCGGGGCCGCAGCCCCTCTCGATCTCAGATTGCTCACCGCCGCCCGCTCCGTCTCCACCGCCGACGTCGACGCCCTCCTCGGACTCGTCTCCCCCGGAGGCGACGGCGAGATCCGCGCCATCCTCAACGAGATCCGGCGCGGAGAAGAAGGAGGCGCTCCGGTGCGTACAGCCGATGGCGGATCTTTTCCGGAGGTTGGGGACGGTGGGGGATGGATCCGGTGCTCACAGGTGTTGTTCCTTGTTGTTTTGGCCTTTATAGTCTTGGTGAACGATGTGGTGATTGGTATTTTTGGTTGGCGATGGATCTGGTTTTTCTCTGTTGTTTTTTTGAGCTCTGGATCGGGAATTTTTTGCTTGCTGGGTTGGCTGGTGAATTGAGTGTTGATTTCCCTCATCTCTACTTGAAGAACATCTTTTTCACCGTTGGAAGGACATTCAGTGTGTCTCGATAAATGTCGTCCCCCCTTCCAACTGGAGAAGCCCAACTTCATATTTTCATTCCAAAAGTTCAATTGAACCTGGTTCCAGCTCATCAGTCTTCTGCACCAATTTGCATTCGTCTTCACCTAGCACTGAGCCACATTTCTCAACCAGTCAGATGCATTTTCTTCCACAACCTCAGAAATGCGACAACCAAAATTTGCAGCAAATAAAATTTTCTTGCTGCACTTGTGCGAATTTAGCTTACATGGTCTTGATTGTTTTAATGTCTGCGTGACTCAGGGGACAAAAAGAGCATCAATTCAGAACTATGGAATGCTTGTGCAGGTCCACTAGTATCATTACCACCAGTGGGTAGTCTTGTTGTTTACTTTGCTCAAGGTCATAGTGAACAGGTTTGGAAATGATTTATGTTTGATATGTTGAATGAAGTATTTTTAGAGATGCTTAATTAATAAAATTCGTTACTCAACCCCCAAAACAATTAGAAGAGCATCTTGCTTTGATTTTGCCCCCAAAGCAATAAGAGCAGGGTCCCAAAATAGAGATCACTTTGTGCATCACAGGTTGCAGTTTCCATGCAAAAAGATTCTGATAGCATACCGGGTTATCCCTCACTTCCTTCAAAATTGATTTGTATGCTTGACAGCGTGTCGATGCATGTATGGCAGATCGTACACAGCGATATTTTTCTTGCGCTTTTGGACATGCAATTTTTATTAAAGTTCTTAATTTGTACAACAGGCAGATCCTGAAACAGATGAAGTGTATGCTAAAATGACTCTTCAACCCGTGAATAAAGTAGGCACCATGGAGCATTTTTAATCTATCTGCATACGTTTGCTATGTTGTAAGACTAGTTTAAGGAGTACTTAACAATAATGCTATCATTGTTTTGATGATAACCATAGTTTACTATTTAGTAATGTATAGACATTATCTTTTGTCATTAGATTGCTTAGTTTAGTTAGTTCAAAGTCGAAACCATTCACTTCCACTATTAAGCTTCTGGTCTTTTAGGATCTATGTGTGTATATTTTGATCCCATGTTGTTTTTCTTTAGTATGATAAAGATGCATTTCTGGCGTCGGATATGGGGCTGAAGCAGAGCAAGCAACCTGCTGAATTTTTTTGTAAAACACTTACTGCGGGTGACACTAGTACGCATGGAGGATTTTTTGTACCTCGTCGAGAAGCTAAGAATAGTTTTCCACCTCTAGTATTCTCATTTTCCTTGATTTGCTTTTCAACTTGTACTGCGATTAGCTTAATACGTATGCTACCAAATAGCAAATTCTCATTGGCTATGAGATTTGCAGGATTTCACAATGCAACCACCAGCGCAGGAGCTGCTTGCCAGAGATTTGCACAATGTAACTTGGACATTTCGGCACGTCTACAGAGTTGTAGTCTATATTTTCACTTTCTGTACCCTAGAGCATCTGATGTGCTGAATTATATACTGATAAGATTTTCTTACAGTCGTAGTAGTTTTGCGAATATTATCGAGAAAAAGGATTATTTGCACACATTTTATTTCATTTGTCCTGATGAAGTAATATGTACTATCTGCAAATTGCAACTTCTCATTTGCTATCCAATTTCTAGAATGATGTGTTCTGATGATTGGTTTTAAAACTTTTGAAATTTAATACAATAAATATAATACAAGCAAACTCGATTACTGACTCTGTTGTATGTTGCTAATTGATGTCATGCAAAATCTTTTCTCCATTTATTGGTTTTTTCATGTACTTCATTGAGAAGTTTACTTTTTCATTAACAGAGATAGTCTTTCAGAGTTTGTCATTCCCTTAGCCAAATATCAGAAAGCAATGTATATGCTAGTTTCTTTAGGTTTGTGTATATCTGGCATGAAAGTTAGAATAACATTAACCTTTCACTTTCAATGACTTAAACCGTTGTGGATCTTTAGATCAAAATTCGCAGGCATTCGATAAATTCTTAAGAGATGGTGGTTCGAATCCATCAAGATCCTATGTAGTCAAAATTTAATAAAATTTGAGATGTTATAATTATGTAAATAGATAAAATAATATTACAGAAGATTACATTCTACAAAATACACAAAAATACAAAAACAATATTTCCTAGCATCTACAATCATAGCTTATATAAGCCCAAAAATTTTATTGCATGGGATTATTGTTACAATTACTATGAATATTTTTACATGTAGAATAATGACATGTTTTGTTACATAGGCTACATATCCTTCTTTTTATTTTAGCTTGAGTAACTTTGTATCATGCCTTCAATCTTTGATAATTCTTATGACGCCATTTAGTATGCAACTGATAGGGGTCACGTACAACTATTTGAGAAATATGCTAAATTGAAGTTCTAACTTGCTTCTTAATAGAGACGTTGCTTGTTTGTGCTCTCAATGAAGATGAACTCCTAATCTCATTAAGCTTTTTAACCAAATTTTCTAAAAGAGTTAATATAAAATGATATTGCTCTTTTGAACTTATTCCTGAATTTTGCAATCAGATAGTCATATTCCGAAATCTCCATAATTATAAGAGAGTAAGTAAACTTGTAGAGGAAAAAAAACGTTGTTGGTATTCTCACTCCGATTTGAATAACAATATCTAGCTTTAATTGTCCAACGATATAACACATATTGATTTGGAATTTTACAGAGTTATTTTTTATAAAAAATTTTCAAAATGTGCATACACAATACTCCTTACCTTTCAAATTTCTTACGACTGCACACGACATTCATTTTTCAACAAGCTTGATAGGCAACATATTTTTTAGCTTCATCATCATGTGAAAAAACTTTATATTTTGTTTTGGAACCTTCTTCGCTGAAAACCCGTAATTAAAAATTTACCATTCATTGATTATATATTTAATCTACAACAGAAAAAAACTAAGCTACCAATTTAATTGACTTTCAATCAATTTAATTGGTTTTTCTTTGTTGATTTGTAGGATTGATTTACAGTTCAATCATCGAATATAAAATGTTGATAGAGAAAAAACTCAAATGTTGATATATCATCTTCTAATTTAGTGAACAAATTAGCAATCAAGCATCCAAGTAAAATTCCAATTAATAGAAATACAACATCTCTCTTGAAAAAAAAAATGCAATGATACAATCAAAGCTCAAATTCTCTCTCAGAATCACAGTCTTCTCTCAGAAAACTGTGGAATACAAGCTGCAATGAAACCGAGCTTGAGAACAAACCCATATTCTACAAATTCAAGCCTTCTTAGAAGTCGTCATCTAGCTCACTATATACGCAACTTCACAGACAAAAAATTAACGTTCTTACTCAAATTTTCATATCATAATGTATCCAACCCAAAACATTGGACAAACACTCACCGGATCAGAGGAGGAAGAAGCCAACGCTCACCGGAACGAAGAGGCCAGCGCCGAGGTCAGCGGCGGCAGCGCTATCTGGCCAAGAGAAACCGAAGCCTAATCAGACAACTGGATCACAGGAAGAAGAGGCCAGCACTCATTGGAACGGCAAGGCCAGCGCCGAGGTCATCGTTGGTCGTGCTATCTGTCCAGGAGAAACCGGAGCCGGACTCTACTGGCAAGAGCACGTTGAAGCAAAAATAGAGAAATAGAGGAAACAAAGCGTGCTGGACTCCGCCGACAAGAGCGCCGCCGCACAACTCTAGGAAAAACAAAGCATGCAACTTTGACGGCGTCGGCGGTGTCGATCGAAGCGTGGCGTCCTCACCGGACTCCCATGCCAACTTTGATGGCCTCCTCACTGTGCGGCATATCAGGATGAGCAAATTGAGCCATGCCTCTCGCCTTCTTTCTGCCAGCGCTATACTTCCCTGCCTTCTTTCCGTGGGCTCTATACTCTGCTCCTACCTTCATCCCACCGATGCGATTATTGTGAGACACCGATCCATGTTGGGTGGGAAGATTCACTTATCCATGAAAGAGCGTTGTGAGAGAAGTAGAGTAGGCGGGATGTTTTTTAACTCATAAATCCAACGGGCGTAAAAAAGATTAAGCATAGAGATGTTAATTGTGCTGTAGCTACAGTATTCTTAATTCCTAAAGTAGTTTTATAATAGTTAAAAATTATCTTTATTATCCATCCCTTCTGAATTAAAAATATTAAAATGAGGAATCAATTAGCAAATATTATTAAAATATTTATGATTCCCATGTAAATAAAGACTCTGAAACAACTACAAAATAGGAATTAGATAAAATATAAATTAAGGATATACAAACAAGATTTAAATCCACAGAAAAACAGAATAGAGATTATCTCGTATTTAATTTTGATGTGGAATTTAATATTTAGTAATTAACTAATCTTTAAAATATATAAGTTGGCTTGGATGAATATCAAGTGTAACATAATATAATTAAATATATATTTTTAAAATAAATTGGCTTAGAGAACCAAGTCTGCTCTTGTTTTCCTTTTTTTTTTTTTTGCAAAGCCTGCTCAGGGTCTTATTATAATCTAGTTTGATTTGATTTTTTAATTGGCAGTCTGCTAAGTTTGATAATAATAATAAAAAAAGTAATTACATTATAATTAATTACAGTATTTTGTCTCTCAATTTTAAAATTTCCACGAGTACCAAATATTTTTTTAAAAGTTAATCATAGAATTTCTGGATTGTGGCTTTCAAAACAAAAGCCGAATCTCGGCGGCCGTGGCCGGCCGTTTTCCGATGGATCCCCTCGCCGGGAGCCCCCGCTTGACGGCCCTAGCCCAGCAGCTCCGCCTCTACACGGCCCCGACCTCCTACTTCTCCGACTTCGGCGAGGAGAGCCTTGGGAAGTCCGTCTCCTCCATCGGCTTCGCCGAGTCCTCCACCGCCCTCCTCCACAAGCTCACACCCAAGCGCGCTGCCGTGCTCGTCTGCCTCTTCCAGGGCGACGCCGGCGACCTCCGCGTCTTCCTCACCAAGCGCTCCTCCCGCCTATCCACGCACTCCGGTGGGTCTCCGGCCCGATCCCCGGCGGGCAGGTTTGGGTTTCGGTGGCGGAAAGATTCGGTCTTTGTTGAAATTGGTTGTGATGTGGTGCAGGGGAGGTGTCGTTGCCGGGCGGGAAGGCGGAGGAGGGCGACAAGGATGACGCCGACACTGCTACGAGAGAGGCAAAAGAGGAGATTGGTTTGGATACTTCGCTGGTCAATGTTGTTACTCATCTTCAGCCATTTCTCTCCAAGGTATACTGTTCCTTTTTTTTTTAATTATTCTGTATTTGTTCGGATCATTGGTTGTTTATTGTTGCAAATCCGTGGCATATTTAATATGTTTGCTTTTGTTGCTTGTGGTTGTCTTTGTATAGCATCTCCTGAGGGTGACTCCTGTCATTGGTATACTCCATGAGAAGGAGAAGTTCAATCCTGTTTTGAAAGAAGACGAGGTGGACGCCATTTTTGACTGCCCATTGGAGATGTTCCTTAAGGTATCTATCTTTACATTCAGATTAGAATAATTTTTTAAAAAAAAGGAAAGAGAGAAAGTGGTATTTGGGATGATGGCTATTACCATTTTCGTTGAAATCTTCGTTGACAGAAATATTCACAACCTATCATTTGTCTAGGAAGAAATGTGAATTATTTATATTCCGAATGATGTAATCGTTACATACCAATGTACCCTAACCTGAAAGTTATAATCTGCAGTGCTAAATATTACCTTTTATGCCTAAATCTTTACATTTGGCACTGAAGAGTCATGCTTGCATCTGCCGGTTATTCACATTTGTCGATTGTCTTCGAAGAAATGAATTGTTCTATTGCAATCAGCATGGGCGACATTAGCTCACTTGAAAATTACTTTGGGATGCTAAGTGTTGCCACTGTCAATGAAGTCACTACAAGATGAGTTCAATAGTTCTCTATTCTCATTTGTACCCGCCAATTATTCATGTTTATGTCGTATGTCTTGCAATGTTACTGTTGGAAAATTAATTCGAATAGGCACCAATATTGCTGTTGGATTCTCCAGATTATCTTGAGGTAAACAAGCCGGCAATCACCGGTTGTACCATGTCTTCCCGTTTAGAATGGACTACCAATTGTTCACATTAAGCCCAGCTCAATCATGCGATGCCAAAGTGCTGCATTCATAAAACATATTTTATTTGCTTTGCTGCAATTTTGGATGATCTTTCTGGTGTTAGTTGACGGGTTTGTTCAGATTGCTACCATTGACATTTTTCTGCATTTTTTCAGGATGAGAATAAGAGATCTGAGAAATGGGTGTGGATGGGAGCGAATTACACTGTTCATTACTTCGACTATGAATTCCAGAACAAGAAGTATTTGATATGGGGACTGACGGCAGAAATTTTGATTCAAGCTGCATCGGTTGTATTCCAGCGGCCACCTTGTTTTGAAGAGCAGAAGCCTTCTCTTAAGATTCGTGCTTCAGATTCCCGGGACAGTTTGTAGTCACAAACTGTAAATTGAATGATTGTTATATTAGTTTTGATTTTAGTTTTTTGCAATAGAACATATCAAAATTTGAGCATTTGAGCCTTTACGTAACTGCTCTTCACTGGAATGGCTTCCTTTCAGCTGCAATCTACCGTAAAGCGTAAACAATCCCGCGTTCTTTGCAAATTACAAAATGTCTGATGTTTGATGATGATTGAAATAATTATCCATGCCGTTATTATGCATCTCCTTATGCACCTCAACATGCTTATTGCAGCAGGTTAACATGAGTATGCGATTAGGGAAGCAAAGCAACAATCATCCTCATGATTTAACTACTCTTAATCCCTTGTGCATACTAGTTACTTCAAATAAACAGTCCCTTGGTGTTACACCTTCTTTGATGCAGTTTGGTCAATAGCCATGTCAACCTGGTTAATAAATAACAGTCTCATGCATTGCAAAATCAGTAATCAATAGCTACATTTTTCAGAAATTCTCCGTGATTATTTGGATTACTTGATTCTGACAGTCGATATGCACTCACTATTCATGTAGATGTCATGAAAGACTTGGGAATTCGATATATAACAAGTCAGATTTATTTGGGCAAAGGGCAGACAAATTTCACCTTTGGACACTATTGTGGATTAGGACGTCGACTGTTAGCAGCAGAAACTCTTGATCCCCATTCCAGAAGTTCTTTACTTGTGTCATCCTTATGAACAATGGCCTCAATGAAACACAAACAATCTTTCTGTGCACCTGTGGCCTGCTCGATTGCCGCTACTAGCTCTTCCTCTGTCTGAACCTGGAAATTGTTTCATTTAGAGATGGATTTAGAGACCGAAGGGCTCGAAATTAAGCACAAGAAATACGATGAACGGACTCACCTTTGTTGTCCAACATTTGCCTTCACCATTATGAATGGCATCCACCAATCCGCAGTAATTCCAGTTCTTGATCACGTTGTAAGGTCCATCATGAATCTCTACTTCTATGGTGTATCCACCATTGTTGATCAGGAATATAATACTTTTCTGGTTGCAACGGATCATTGTCGATATATCTTGTGCTGTTACCTAAATTTGATTTATCATATTAAAAGCTTTCATGTACTCTAGCAGGTGAGTGAAGAACGCTACATCACCGGAGATAGAATGAACAGTTGAATTTGATTTGTATAGTGAATGAAGAGTTACAAGCATACCTGAAAGCTTCCATCACCAATGCAGGCAATCACTCGTTTATCTTTAGCCGCTTGAGCATACCCGAGAGTAGCACCAACTGACCAGCCTATTGAACCATACTGCATCTGGAATTCATATCTGACAAATCAACATTAGGAATGAAATTAGCGACAGAAGTTACAATAGCTTTTCTAAAAGCATCAGGTAAAATCAAACCTACCCACAATTCTCTGGGAGATGTAGTTTTTGACAATTGAACCATGAATCACCTGTCTCGGCAATTAATGCAGTGCTTCCATTCAACATTTCCTTTAAAAAATAGAAAAAGCAAATTTTAATCAGTGTTATTTCTTCTCAATCAACTTTTGCATCTTAATTCAATTAAATTGGATCCTCGACAAGGCAATTCCCCAAACATACTTGAATGTGCTTAAAGAGAATATTAACTCTCAGAGGTTCATTTGTTTCACACTTGAGAGGTTGCCCAGGAGGAACATAAATCCGACGATAATTATCCATAGCATTGCTGTTTTTACTGAGTTTCTTTGCTAGGGCCTTAAGAAAATCTGCAGTAAATACGCAACCAAAAGATGGTCCATCCCCTATGGTAATGCGGCTGGGCTGCACAATCACTGATTTCTCCTTCTTTATAAGCAAAGAGTCACCAACAGTGCTGTAGTCGTTAAATACGGGACCTACAAAGATGTAAGCATCAGCAGATTCGACGATCTCACCACAAAAGCTTGTGCTAACAGCACCCCAATATGTGCCAATGAAATGCGGGTGGTGCTCTGGAACTAGCCCCTTCCCTGATGGCATGACAGCAATTGGATAACCACTAGCATCTGCAAGTTCCATGAAAGCTCGTTGAGCCTTTGCCACCCTCAACTTAGGACCTCCTATAATTACTGGTTTCACAGCCTTGTTGAGAAACTCAGCTGCTACTTCCACTGCTGCTTCTAGCCCCATTTGGTTGCTTACCCTGGATAACAATTATTGTACAACATATAACCAAGCATACTAACCCCTGTAATTAGGGTATGCACGTTGCAAACCATACTAAATTGTTACTCATCATTTTCACAAGATTTATTTAGCAAGTCATGATACATAGGATATACAAGCTCATTGCAAATCAAGCAGCAGCAGCAGATGAAATAAACATTTGTTAAATTTCAAATCGTTGGAGCAAATCGCTGTACCTATTTGGACTTATACGCCAAGAATTAACATAGTAGTTTCATATCTAATTTCTCCAATGCCATTTCACCAAGTCAGTTATTGTCGTTGAGGGAATTCCCTTAGATCGAGAACAGTAATAATTAGGAATAAAGAGCAGGAATAGCAGAGCAGTAAGCATGATAACCCCTGATATTATTTTGCTGAACGAGCTATTAATTTAAACCTTACCCCACCAATCTCACATAATTTATCAAGAAAAGATAGACCTTAACATGAACCATGAATTAGCTCAATGACAGTCGATCAGAAGAAGAAAGAATTATTTCTGTTAAGAATTTTTCGTTAATAGTTGCTCCAACCTTTTCCTCATTAACAATATGGTTATTCCTTAGCCTAATAGAGAAAATTGTAGCTTTTTTTTGGGTTCTGCATGCGCCCAACAACAGAAGAATAACTCTAGCATTTCCTCTCAACAGCCATTTTACGCTTTCTTTCGACAACATAAAAAGAAGTAATTTTTGTTTACTCTAAAACTTCTATTAATAAAAGTAATAACTAGAGCTTAGAAAAACCTCATCGAGTTGGAAAGAACAAGCATATCAATTGCAAAATGTATATTATTAAGTCTTCCCCAACCAAACAACAAAAAAAACAAGCCACCATCCTAATTTTGGTTGAGAAAGAACTCGGAGAGGAACATGATTATCAACATTAAAAGAACAGTTTCCGTGTCTGTAGATTCATAACAATGAACACAGCAACCCTCATACAGGAGGTGGAAAAAATGGATCACGATGCGCATAGAACAGCTAGAAGATTACCAACCTGGGAGCTAAATAGAAAGGAACGGGCCCTCTAGCGAAAGTGGGATGAGGAATCCCGGCCAAGTTGCAGCTCACACTTATATACACAGGCTTGCTCTCCTTCAAAGCCGTCGATATCGCCGTATCAATCTGCTCATGCGCATCCTCCAGATGATTCACCACCGCCTGCTCAACCAAAAAAAAAAAAAAAATCAAATCTTGATCGAAAGCCCACCAACCAAATTAAAAAAAACAGCGGATTGGAACATCATGACGACCGCACCTGGAAACAAGTGATGGTCTGGAAGCACCGGAGCTCCTGTGAGAAGTCCGGCAACCCAATAGTGTGGTGAAGAATCCGGCTGGTTCCATAGTCGTTGGAGTTGGGACCTCCGACAATGCAAACGACCGGGAGGTTCTCGCTGCACGCGCCGGCGATCGCGTTGATGACGCTCAGCCCGCCGACGGTGAACGTGACGACGCAGGCGCCGACGCCTCTCGATCTTGCGTACCCGTCGGCGGCGTAGCCGGCGTTGAGCTCGTTGCAGCAGCCGACGAGGTTGAGCTCCGGCTCAGCCACGAAATGGTCCAAGAGAACGAGGTTGAAGTCGCCGGGGACCGAGAAGACGTCCCTCACCCCGACCTGGACAAGCCGGCGAGCAAGGTGGGTGCCTAGTGTCGGCGACCCCGCACCAGGGATAGCATTGGCAGTCGTGGACATGGCTGTCGGGTTGTGGAAGTATGGAAGTATGAAGACGTAAATTAAGTTGGGAGGCGGTGAGATGAATTAGTGGGAGGCTGGGAGCTGGTAGGGAGAGGAGGGTGGTGGTATTGGACGAAGCAGTGGGCGGTGGCCGGCGGCCGGCGGCGGGGCAGAAAACTGTGGAGTTTGTTCGGAGGAAAATTCAGCTGATTGAAAATATAGATTATTATATTTTAATCAGTTAGTTAAATGCTGTAGTTTAATCAAGCTTCATATCTTTTACCATTTACCATCCTTCTTCTAATCGACAAATAACGTCCCCACACAACCGTTCATGTATCTGCTACCAAAAACATAAAAAAAGTTGGGATCTTTAATTCTTTTTTGTGAGTAAAAAAAAGGGGGCTCTGCTTCTGAGAATTGGAACGATTAGAAAATTATGGTAAAAAATGCATCACATACTCAAATAATCTATACAAAAAGCCTCCTTTGTGTTGCTCGTGAACTCGGAAAGCTGCGTTGGACACAATGCCACCTCACAATCATCTAAAAAACGACCGTGGGGTATCCAAGCACTCGGTTGTATATTACTATAAATCGTTAACACTTAATCTTTGAAAACTTTTAGTAACATACACGCATTCCTATCTCATATATTTCCAACATAAATAGATTTTTTTTTCCGATTGATTTTATTCAATTTAAATCAGCTTTTTTTAGCTGAGCTGTTTAATAAAGCTGTCTTTGGGGCGAGGGCCTGTTGTTATTTGTGCTTGCAGATGGTTGGTTGCGATTCCAAAGTGTAGCAGACCCTGTTGAACTTCTTATTATTATCCAACAAAGACAAGCTAGGAAAAGCGGAAATATATCTCGTAAAATGTCACTTAGATCCTTAAAGAAACTTTTGAAAGATAGAAGGTAAATGTGGCAAGAAATTCGTTGGAGGACATCAACACGGCAGTATAAACGTGGCACAGACTAAAGGGTATTCTTGATTGACGCAAAATTGTCCCCAACCATAATTCTAAAAATAGATAAATTAGTGTCCAAATCTCATCCCCGACGTACGAAAATTATGTCTAGAACTGAAAATATCCAAACCCTACACTTGAGTCGAATGCTATAAAAGGTTAGGGACGCTTATAATTTTTTTTAAGTTTATTAATATTTAAAATTAAATTAATAAATGGTTAATTATAAATAGAGTTTATGTTATTAATTTAGCATGATTATGTTAAATGCTGGTGTCATGCGTATCAATTTTGTATATTTTATCTTATAAGTTAATGTAATCATGTTTATTATATATTATCATGTTTATGAAATTTGTATAATCATCTTATAAATGTCATGTTTATCAATTATTTATAGATAATTATCATAAAAGAGAGAAGATGATGATCAACAGGAGCACCAATGCAATTTTTTGAGTTTATCATTATTAAAAAAGTTTATTAAAATAAAAAGTTGAAAATGAGGATAAGCTAAAAAAAATTAATTAAGTTATAGTATACAGAACATTGATACATAAAAAATTTGCTCACAAAACAGCCAGATAGATCTATATATACGATATACATACAGTGTGTAATGGCGTACAAGAGATTCGCCGCCACAAAGTCCCTGCCTTTGTTTGTATCCATTGATGGATATCCATGAACGGGCGTGAAGCAACCAGGTGGTAGGTAGCCCATCCTTCCTCTCTCCATCCCTTCCAATCTAAAAGCTTCTGAAGAGCTATTTGGTTGGTCCATCGGGTACCACGCGCAGCTTGTGCTTGCTTGCACATAGTTAGAAGAAACCAATCTGATAGGTCATTATATATATAATATTAACTCCGTATTTTTTCTTTTTTTAATCATGTTTTGCTGCCGATATTGGTGGTTCATCACTTCTCTGTGTCTGAATCTGTGATTTTGTTCAATTGGTTCTTAGGCTGCTTGGGGTGGTCGGTCATGGAGTCAACGTTGTTGCCATCAAAGTTTGTGCTTTTTTATCTGAATCATTTTTTTTTTCTGAAAAGAAAGTTCGACCATTTTTTTTTTAAGGATGTGTTGAAGTAGATGTTTATATGTTGTGATGGTAGATGCTGAAGCTATTGCTATTGGTATTTGTTGCAGGAGTGAATTGAGGGAGGAAGTTGTTAGGGTGTTGAATTCACCTTTGATGGTATGGTATTTTCTTTGTTCTCTCCTATCTTTTCAATCATATATGTATATTTATACCCAACGTTCTTTGGTCTGAAATTTAATTGATGTTAAGCATGTGGTTGATTTCAACACTGTCATATAATTCGTCGTGATCATTATTGTGCTTTTGTTTTGGACATCAGCTTTTATATTGTTGGTAAGATTCCAGTCTGTAAATTGTTCTTTGATTTGTTTCTCTCTGGACTACAATGTTGATGTGCAGCAATTGCAAATATCCATTACAAAGAGGATTGTTCTTGGATTGTTCTGGATACTGCTTCATCTAGTGGTCAGCATAGTGCATCTAGTAACTGGTGTCACTCATACTATCGAAGGCTATGTAATTTCGGTCGCGCAGCCAGACAAATATCAGCATCTACAGTTGAATAAGTTGAGGTACCTAGCTGTGGTGGTGGACAGCGAAGAAGCTCTTACTATTTCGAAAGTGGTTGACCTGCTAAGCTGGTTGTCTGCTATTGGTATTAAGCATGTCAGCCTTTATGATGCTGAAGGTGCCTTTCTACTCACATTATTGTCATCGTCTTTAAAATGCTTCCCCAAGTTCCCAATTGTCTTTGATTGATAGGATTGTTCAGTATGAATTAGTAGTCACGATACTATTTGATGAAGCCAAACAATTTTTAAAATTGTGTAATTGTATCTCTCTTTTCCACACACACACACACACACACACACACACAGTGGACCTACAGGTGACGATATGCTTTCTTTTGATTAAATGTGCTTCTTCTTGACTATGTGTATCTCTGCATAATAAACTTTTTGGGTTGTGATGAATATTTTTGAAGAAAATAAAATTTTTTTGTGGCTAATTATTCCTTTGGCAATTATCTCTTGTTCAGGGTTTCTGAAAAGAAATAAGGAAATACTTTTGAAGAATGTCAACAGTGTAAGATTGTGGCAGGTAATTTGTCTTTGAACTTCTTAACTTCTCGTTCAGCATGGCCAGTGGTGGATTTATTAGAGCAGTGAAGTGGCCTCATGATATACTCTTCTACTGTCAGTTACATCCCCAAGTCTATTATTATTGGCATCCCCCACGTGAAATTAAGATCAAGGTTTACTGGATTTATATCGGAGCCATATGAATTATCATAGATTTTTGACAAAATAGATGTTCAACTTTCTATAAGTTCAATAGACACTGATGTTCTTGTAAAAAAATCTTTCAAAATTTTCATTCCCTTTTGCCTGCTGATTGACTATAAACACTTTTTAGCATAAAAGAAGGATGTAGTACCTTCTGACTAATGCTGTCTTTTGAGTTAGGGAGCTGATGAAAATGGAGCACCTAAGGAGAAGATGGCGTTGGAAGTGCTTTCTTTCTCAGATGGAAAAGAAGCTACAGCTAAGGCAGCGAGCTTTTTGTATTCTGAGTTTTTGCAAGCAACAAGTTCAATAACTGATCGGAATCCAACTTTCTCAGAGGCAGACATGGACAAGGCACTGAAGGCTGTTGGTATGCCACAATATTCAACTAGCACTTTCAGTATACTGGTTAAAGCTCGTTTTGAAAATTCTGTATGGTTACCTAATTGTCTGTTGGTTAGGGTGTTGGGGACCAGAGCCCGATCTACTTCTAATATACGGTGAAGCTAGATGTCATCTTGGATTTCCGGCATGGAGACTTCGATACACGGAACTAGTGTAAGCAATATTTGTTTCTTTTTAAAATTATCATTCATCTACTGTGAAAGAATAAGAAGCGTCAGGGGCACTTACCAACCATTTGTAGAGTAGTTACTTTCTGATCATCTTAGGAAGGTGAATCATTTTCTAACAATAAACAATGGTTTGCCATTTCGGCTCTATATTGGTTGGATATATGCCGGATGACAGGTTTTGCAACTTGTTGAAGGAAAACTTGGTGGCAAAATCAATTTTGTCTGCATTGCCAAAATCTAGCGAAAATTTCACCCGTGATTTTGGCAAAATTGTCATCCCCTTTTGCTGGGCATTCACGCTCATTTACTCATCTATACCAAATTAGTTATTTAGACCTATTAATCTGTTATCCTGTATTAGTCCACAATTTTTGCACCCAAATACTTTTCCTGGAATTTGGATTAGGCTTATTAATTATTTAACTTATTAAGTACTTTGTGAGTTAATCTTTAAGGTATTTAGTGAATTTTTTATAAGTATCTCGCATAATGGATTGTTCATAACTTATTAATATTAATTAATTTATATTAACTAGTAAGTTAGTAATTATGTTAGTTTAATGTGTATTATTGTTCATAACCTATGTTGTTTAGGGTTCGAACACATGTTTATGCATTTAAAAGGTATAGAAAAATCATCTTTATTTTATAATGATATATTATAGCATTGCAAATTTTTTTGAAAATTGCCGGCATATCTCTTATATACGTCTGATATTTGGGCCTACCGGACATACTAAATGAAATATTGCAAACCTTGTAAAAAACATTAGGTTGTCATGTTATGGAAATTTGCATTTCCGTTGGCATGATGGCTTGACTTATTTCACGGATCTGATCAGGTCGGAAGAGTGTTATTGGAAAATTGAACCAAAAGCCATGTTTATGCATAGTGAAGGATGTGATTAGAATCTATTTCATCTTTTTGTTCTATTTTTCCTGTATCTATAAATATGGCTTTGCAGAAAATAAGGATATAAAGAGAACAACTTTAGAAGATTTGAGAAGGATGCTAAATTCTCTTTGGATGATTTTTATTTTTATTTTTATTTTATTTTATTTTATTATTTAAAAAGAAAATGCATTTGCAGGCACATGGGGACTCTGAGATCAATGAAATATGATGCAATACTGAAAGCAATTTATGAATTCACAAAGGTGCAGCAGAATTATGGTAAGACACGAGTCTTTGTTCATATGACTTAATTCTTCCCTTCTCAGTTTAAGCTGTGACATATAGCACTTTCCGTACGCGACACATTCTCTCCGTTATACTGACATTCAAATGTAACGAAATCTTCAAGTATGTTATATTTGACATTCCTGATCCATCTCTTATTACAGGCACATAACACTAAAGCATGTCTCTTTCGTTATGTTGGCACCGTGGTCTCTATATGGCACGGAATGGCGAAACGGAGAGCGAGAGAGTTGCCTTCCATGCATGTATACCACTATTTCTTTACCCTAATAATAATGCTCTCCATATTGAACAAAGTTGTCAATCAAACCTGCATATCGGTGTCGGAGACAGACGATACAAAATACAAAAAGCCAACGCGGCACCGGATCAGGGAAGCTGTGAAATTTATTCAGCTAATAAAATTTGTTGTTATGCTTATTGAAAAACCTTACCGCTCGTACATATCAGGGATCTTCAGCGGTTGCGCAGAAGATTACAATGCAAGACACGTCATAAAATACATGACGGGCCAAGGGCAAAAATACAAGCATATAACCAGGATACATGACCCTAATACTATTCGCTAAACACCTGTGAACAGTCTATCAACAAAATGAGGCACTAAGCACAAATATGAAATAACTAAAAACCTGCAAATTACATCAGTTTAAGTTAGCCGTGAAAGACGAGATGAGGCAGTTAGAAGTTTACACTATCTGGGGATTCTACAGTATAAATACAATGGTTCCTTCAATATTAACAACAATTATGCAATACCATGATAAACTAACTCTCTCTGGCAGTAACCTCCTTCCTCCGTCAGTAAAACGTTTACTTGTAAAAACCCACCTTCACGAATTAACTACACGCACGATATATAAATAAATCTATCCATCTCAGCTTGATCATTTCACAAGGCCCAGTTTCATTGATCTGCCATTTAAAAAAACAACGATGGTCAACGAGGCCCAAGGCAGAAGCTTGCACGAAAATACAGTTTGTGTAAAAAAGTATTCAAGTAAACCCCTCCCAATGTTTGCTATTTTTGTATATTCCTGCTTTGCTATTTTTGCATATTCAAGATGAATTGGACGCATCAATGTTCTCAAAGCTAACGTGCAATCGACTTATAATCATAATGAAAGCCAAAAAAAGTATACCGCCAAGCTTAAGCCGACTTAATACACACTCAGGTAAATTAATTGCTTATCTTTTCTTAACATGAAAAAATTTACAAACTTACATTCAACCATCATAAGCTAGAAGTTGTTAGCAATCGTATAACGTCTTACAATCAAATTCGCCCTCACCCACTAGCACAAATAAAACAAAAGTTGAAAACCTAGCAATATGACACACACGTGTACAAGTGAGTCAAGAAGATCATTTCAAAACAAAGCAAATGGAAACAAGAGTGAATGACAATGTGTTTCCGGTCCATCCATAGCAACAGAAACCAAACTTGGATTTAGAAAAAAGACATGCAGGAGATGAAAACAGATGAAAATTATTATATCTAATTCTGATAATAAAGAGCTTTTGTAATTTCCACATTTCGGCAATTTAAATGGATGAAGTTCAATGTCTCCTATTTGAATTGAACGATAGAATAACTCCCACAAGAATGACAACAAGAACATCTACAATGGGAACTTTAAAGAATTGTTGCAAATTAAAATATGGCCTGAGCATGGCGAAGTCACCTTGTCCCATATTCATATAAGTAGTCAAAAACAGAATCCAATATGATTAAAAAAAATCATTGTAATAATAAATTTTAAAAAAAATCATTCCATTCATAATTATTGAATGAAAAAATGAAGACGGTGAAACAAATGCAATTATTAATTTCATGAACTGCAAGATGGAACAAATAAAAGATCATATTACAAACATCACGACCACGGTCAACTCCAAGATAAAAAATTATGCAATTACAGTTTCCCGTGACCAAGGAATTGCATAATGTTCAAGACAACAATCAAGTTTTTAATTGACAAAACTCTTAAGAGTGTACAGGCCACTCAAGCTTGGAAGGAGTCATATACAGCACTTAATAAGGATTTCAGCATTTTTTTTGGCCTTGATTAC
Organism: Piper longum; assembly: GCA_032619315.1. Lineage (NCBI taxonomy): Eukaryota > Viridiplantae > Streptophyta > Magnoliopsida > Piperales > Piperaceae > Piper > Piper longum. The sequence goes on from JAVDBV010047917.1 coordinate 22,070, forward strand.
CGTTGGAAATAACCAGCAATCTCGTCAACAGAAAAAAGAGAACTTCAAACATGCTAATTCACTTTGGTCAACAATGCTTTGGCTACTTAACATTAACAGCAACATTAAAGACTATAAAGTCTCTCAAAAAAATTAGTCCCTCATTTAATACCTAGTGAGATAAGACCTAGCGCATTTAGTGGGGATGTTCTTATGATCTTCAATTTTAATTAACCATTTTTAAAAAATAAATTAGGTCCAATTTATTCTTAGGCTGGATCATTACAAGTGAAATCCAAGCCGACCTAGACCACATTAGATGGTGGCCTAACCAATAAATTTTGAGGACAAAATTTCCGAAAAGTGAGTAGAATGTAAGATCTGTGAAAAAAAATTGGTTTCAAACCCAATACCTATTTAGATAAGATCCTGTATATTAATGAAGATGTGTGTATGATCTTCGACTTCGGTTAACTACTTTTGAAGAAATCATTACACTTAGGTTGAGTAGTTACAAAGACAAAGGTTTATAAGTACCAAACTCATATTGAGTCTACATGCAACAATACTATTGCTATAGGTTTAAATAATTTTTATTCCTCATCATTTAATTCATTATTGTCTCACCACTAAATAAAAGGTCAAATGACCAATAATGTAATCGATTATTGATTTCAATCCATGCATTCTCAAGAGCTAGATTGACTCTTACTTTCATTTTACAAGAGATACTAGTATACAAAACAGTTACAATCTAACCTGGCTCATCACCATTTCAGACCTTCTGGGAGTGTTCTCCATCTGAATCACTGGAAGAACTATCGCTGTCAGAATCTGCATCAAAATTAACAATTAGGATTACACATCAACTTGTGATAATGGGATAACTGGAACTACAAGCCAAAAAAACAAACACAAAAAAAACAATTTTTTTACTTGAAGAAGAATCAGAATCACTACTAGAGCTGCTTGATGTGCTTAGTCTACCCATGTCCCCATTGGTTTCTCCTTGTGCAGGCAAGGAATGAGAAGTGCCATTAGCATCTACAAATAGAACGTTCAGAATCATGTCAAAACCACATATTTCATTGCATAACAGCCTAATTTACAATTCAAAGAGGCTATGTGCACCTGATCTGTTATCCTCACGGGCTTCTGCATAGGCAGGATGAGGATTCTGTCATACAGGAACAAATATGAGTGAGCAAACTGGTTGCCAGCATACAATAGCAGTCATACACGCTTACACAAAACTCACCGTATTTTGGAGAAGGGCCTCTCTTTTTGCCCTAGCCATCTCTGCTCTTCTCCTAATTTTGCTCAAACTTTTCTTATAATTACTAACAAGCCTATCAAGTTCCCAAAGAGTTTCTGCATCAAAGCTATCAATATCTACCTCGATGCCATCATCTTGCTGCTGAACTTCTTTATTTCTCCTTTGTAAGACCTGAATAACATGGTCTTGTTTCTCAGGAGGCAACTTCAAAAGATTATCACCAAGCTTCTGTTTTTCATGATAAGTCATGTCCCTCTTGTTTGGCTCATTTGCTTTTGGCTTCTTAGGTGCCACAAATCTTCCAGAAGGCGTAAGAGTCACCATTTGTACTTTTTTCTCTGGAGGAGCATATGCCGGTTCTGAATAATCATAAGTTCGCCTAGGTTCAGGAGGCGGAGCTTGAGTCTTCGTCTTCTTCATCATGTACGTTGGTGGGCCAACACCATAATCTGATTCCAACCTCCTATTACGACTGAATTCAAGCTGGATATCAGCCCACTTTTCCTCAAAAATGTTCAAAAGCTGTTTGGCCATGACATGAACATCCTGGTTTTCAGGGTTATATGTCATTGCATTGTGAAATGTAAGCCTCACATCTGCTGCAAACTCACCAGGCAAGCGGTACCAATTCTTCTGAAGCCTTGACTTTACAGTTCCTAAATCCATAGGATACTTAATTATGTCGTAATAGTCATGCAAACCCATGCCAACCACATCCACAGGCTTATCAAAGACCCAGCCAAATCTATGCTTGATCAGCCTCGTCACTAGATTCAGACACTGTTTGAATGCGTGCGCAGTGGGCCTGTCCAGCACAACTGGTTGCCTTGAACCTTTTCCATTGGATTTCGACTTCTTATTGCCCTCCTGTGTCAATCGGAGCTTCTCCTTCCCAAGAAGGAATTCTGAGTTCCGATAGAACTGGTTGGCCTTGGGCGTCCTCTTCTCTTTCTCCATGACAGGGCTGGCAAAGCCAGCAGCAGCCGTCGTCTCAGCCAACGAAATGGTGATCTTAGGCAGACGCAGAAGTGGTGCCCGCGACACAGTATTATCCTCCCCAACGTTCTCCAACATGGATAAGGAGCTATGAGACCGGGGGGCTTGTGTTGCCATTGACGCAGCCGCATCAGGTGCCATTGTCTCTGTAGTGGATGTAATCATCTCCTGCCGATCCACTTGCACTCTCATTGATGTCTCAAGATCCATCGTATCCACCTGACTCTGGTCAGCTTCCATTGCCATCGATGTATTAGTATCAATATCAATAGTATCTTCAGTGGTGATGATCATCGCAGGCTTGTCTACTTGCATTGCCGTCGTAGGAATGTCAGGACTTACCGTCTCAGTCACCGAGATCATCTCAGGCCGGGATGCTTGCTCTGCAGTGTCAGGTTCAATCTTCTCCATGATGACTTTAGGCACGTCACCTTGAGTTTCAGACGGTACCGGTTCAACCTTCTCCATGGCAATCTTAAGCAGATCGTCTGGGGTTTCCACCAGCACAGACTCAATCTTCTCCATCTCCATGGACGTCTCAGGCAAGCGTTCTTGCGTTTCCCGCGCCGCAGCAGCGTCACGGCATATCGTCTCCACCGTGGTCATCTGAGTCGCTTCCTGCAGCACCATTGTTTTGTCACACAGAGTCTCTGCATCCGATATGGCGGTTTTCGGCCCGTAGGCAGCCGCTCCCATCTCCACATCGATTTCGGCCTGTTCCACCACTACCGTTTCCACTGCCACACCCGTGTCCACTTCGTCGGCACCCGCCGTCTCCTCCGCAGCTGAGACGGCGGTTTTCAGTACGTCTGCACACACCATCTCCGCAGCGGAGACGGCAGCGTCGGGCACCTCCACCGGCGTTTCAGTGGCAACAGTCGCGTCTGGACGATGATCCTCTACTATGGAGTCGGCGATTTCGGTTTGACCCGCAGGCGCTTCCAAGTCGACATCTTTTTTAGGGTATGTCGTCTCCGCCGTCGCGAGCTCCATCTCCAGCTGCCGGGAGTTCGTCTCCGGTGACGCAATAGTGTCGGGGATACCGATTTCGGGCCGATTCGCAGGCGAATCCGGCAAGACAGAGGCAACAATCTGAAGCCTACCCGCGGGCGTCCCCGGCGAAATCACCTCCACCGTCGACACAGTCGCCCCAGGCGAAAACCCGGCGTCTTTACCAGAGGCAGCTTCCACCGGCGGCGTCTCCATCACCACCGCCGGCGCCGGCGGCTCCACGCTCCCGAGAAAATCCCGGACCCGCTCGAGCTCGGCGGCGAGCCGCCGTCTCAAGCCGCGAATCTCGATCTTCGACCACGCGGAGACTTTGAATTTCACGTGCCCCCCCACCACCTCATCCTTGCCCGTCGGCGGCGGCGGCAAGGGCGGTGCCGCGGCCCCGTCCACGCGCGGGCGCTTGTGCGCCCGGCGCCGGTACACCTTATCAAAGGACGGCCAGCGGTTGCCCGGTGCCGGGCCCTCCCCGCCGCAAGACGCCGGCGCCATGCATGAAATTGAAACCCTAGAAACAAAATTTGGCGGAGGAGGGAGGGAGTGGGGTACTAACCTGATTGGGCTTGTCGGAGGCGAGGGATCAGCTGGGAATTAGGGTTTTGGAGGGGGGAATGAATTTGGGGATTAGGGTTTTAGGCGAGCTCTTTCTCGATGGCTGTTTCTCTCTCTACCTCTCTACCTCTCAGGGTTGGGGATTTTGGTGGGAGGGAGAGATTGGGTTGGCTGGGGAGGGTGGGGGGGGTGCATTTGGGGAGGTTTGTATCTGGATATATGTTGTCTGAACTCTGAAGGGGGCAACATTTCATTTGGGTTTGTATCTGTATGTATGTTGCCTGAAGGGGAAGGTGCCTGTGTTTCAGGCCCATTTCATTTGGCTCTCCATCAAAGCCCACCTACAGCATTGGGATCACCCTCTGATTTTCTGAATTTTTATTTTCCTTTTTTTTAGATTTTTATATTATTTTTTAGTCCATTTAGCTCGAATAAAATCTTACACACATTTGTATATAAAAAATAATTATACAGTTCCTTTTCAACTGGTTCTTCCTCACCAGTGCAGGTACACCATTTCTATTTTGTTCTCTTCCATCAATTTTATCTTTTAATGTTTTTTTTCCCATGATTGTAAGTAGTTTTATGTGATTCTCACTTGTAGGGTGCTCTGTGCAGAGAGTTATGAGGTGATTTTTTTTGGGCGGCTGTGGTGTGATTTTTTTTAGTTGTTTGTTATTTTTATAGAGAATAGGCTCATGTGGTAGTTTTTTTTTTCTTTTTTAATTTTGTGAATTGTATATGGAATGCATTGAGAGGGAAGACTTGAAAGCCTTATTTTCCTGTGTATTTACAACCGATGTCAATGAATTGTTATAACATATTATAAGTTGTAAATTGGATGCATATTTGTTGATAGTAGTGTTTGCGTATAAATTTAGAATATCGTTAACGTGTTGTGTCTTACTTGCATGTGTTTGTCTGGATTTGATTAATTGAAGTGTCACCATTTATAAAGAGCATGTCAATGGATATAATTGGATATCATTTCTAAGTTTGCCTCCTCTTTCAATTTCTCCCATATAGTAAGAGGTATAAATGCTTTTGAGTTTTTGGTTAAATTAAGGTTGACTCTTGGATTGGTGGTATTTTTATTTATTGAAAATGTTAACCTTCCAAGTGCGAACTATATGGGAATTGCTAACAGACACTAAACGTCCTGTAGGTAGGAGATATATTAGCTTTTTATGTAATTATGACTAGCATTTTATTATATTTATGTATATTTACTTTTAATCTTTGGTCAGTGATGGATGAATCAATTTGTTAGATTGACGATGATGTGGGTTGGTGTTTATATGTTTTACTGATTATGATCATATTAGGATGATATTGTCAATAGCCAATAAATTGGTAGTCGGTTTGAGTAGATATTTGTATAAGGTTGCTGATGGTATATTATGTGAAAAAAGCCCTCAGCTTACAACATGAACCTTGACTCATATTGTAATTATATCATAACCATTTTAGTGTTGTCAATTTGTGTTTGTATGTTTTTGTTTAACTTATCAATGATTTTTTTTCTTTTTTTTCTGCTTTACGACAATCAAGGCGAGGTTACACCAGCTAAAAAATAAAGGCTTTTATCCGATGGTGAAGATGATTATTATTATGTACCAGCTCAAGTAAGGGATATAAATTTATCAATGCACTAGTTCGAAGATCATGCTTCACTAATAAAGATGAAATTTCTCTATTAATGTGGAACTATTGATAATTAAATGGGTAAACTCTTATTTATTATGTTCGTGTTGATCTAATCTAGGGAGTTGTATTTTTTTTTATTTATGCACTTTATATATTTGGACTAGAAAGTTGTTGACTTCTTTTTTATTAAATTATATGAACTTTATTAATACATTCACGAGGACTTGCGACTTAACTCGTTCACTTGTATAATCTGATTCACGGTAAATTTACAACTGAGATTTACTAACAAGTGTAATCCAATTTATATTAGATTAACTGTGAAATATCATTCATGTTATAAATATAATTTAACTCTGTAAATTAAATTGACAATTTCACTAACCCTTTAATGTTGATTAAGATTCAATAAGAGAAAGAAAAACCGAAGTTTGGGTGTGAGATTCAATGGGTCCAATTATAAGGATAATTTAGATTAAATCAAATTAAAAAAAAAAGATCAAACCCCACCTATGGATGTGATGAAGTAGCCAATAGATCTAGCCGCAGCCAACTAGTTTGATGGTAGTTTGCCAAATCTGATAGAGGTGACCTTGTCATGTCCAGCAATGTCACGGGAGAGGTATTTTTTTTTAAGATACGTTCAATCTGGGTTGTTATTATAATCAAACAGCTCAAATTAATTTTGAAAGAAAAAAATTTTCTGCCGGATCAAAGGTAAACTTTCCTGTACAGAGCAGCGTGGACTTGAGCTCATGTGTGGGATTTGCAATCAGTGGGCGGCCATGGAGAAAAGCATAGATTCTCACAAGTATGATATTTTTTAAGGAACTGTTTTACAAATATTTATAACTTGGTTGAAATTTGGTTTTATTATACGTCCGAGTTGATTGTAATATGTATTAATATTTGAGCTTATTTAAGAGTTTGAATATATTAATTTATAAAAAACGAATTAAATTGAACTTAAATAAAATTTAAATTCCATATCAACTTGAAATAGGCTTGAAATATGAATTGTAATTGTGGATATCTTTGTCTGTCAGTTTCTATCTTTATATTAGTCTTCAATTTAAGGATGTACCCAAATGAGATTTGATTTATACATCGGCCCAATCCACATTCGATCAAAAATTATGGGCCCTAAACAGATCTAAAATTGGCAAAACCATAGTCCACCTACCTATATTGGATCAAATGAAAAGAATCAAATCACATATCCTAGATCGAGTTGGATTTAATACAAACATCTGAAATGATCTAATCAACAAAAAGAAATTGACAAACATAACAAAAGAATATCTTTTTTTAAAAAATAGAAAATTTACAAGCCTAAGCTAAGTTGAATTAACAAAAATCGCTAAAAAATGTGAAAGGAAAATATTATTTTTTTATAAAGCACCCGTATGCATATCAGACACCTTTTTATTTAATAAAAGCCTTATCAATGATATGACAAATAATGATTATTTTCCAAAAACAATGATTAATATATATTACCACATGGCCCCCTCTCCCTATGGTTTCTAAAGGTTTCTGGGTCAACGGGGGAGGAGCAATTGGTGCAGGCATCTGCGGGTTACCACGGTTGCTAATTATTGTTTCCCTTCTTGAAAACCCAATATTGATGTTGCTGCTAATATATATTTTACATCCATCTTTTGTTTTATTCCATTTTTTTTAAGTTCAATTCGTTTGATTTTGAGTTTGTGTTGAGTTAAAAACATATGAGTCGATTTGAATTTGAGTCGAATTTGAATTAGTTTTATTGGTATTTATTGATGTCATTCTTTTGCATAATTCGTACTAAAATTTAATTTATAATTATAATATTTTAATTTTGACATAATTATGCATAAAGTTAATTTAATCATGTACAAATTTATTTAATTTTAATATCATTATATTTTGTAATTTGGTTATATTTATATAAAAAAAATTTGATATAAATATGGTAAAAAATTATATTATTTATATAAATATTGAACTTCGAGTCGAGCTAAGTTGTGCAAATACAAGCTTAGATCCGGGTCATTTAATATCGAGTTAACCTTCGATTTGAATTTTTTTAAGTTGAGTATCGAACCAAATCAAGTTTAATTAAACTTTGAACAAGCTTACATGTTGGCAAGACATCACTAACATGCTTGTTTTTATCCCCCCAAATGTTCATTATGAATCTCATCAGTGGCATGGTGATACTAATATTATTCTCAATGTCATTTAAAGGTTCATTTGGTTGGAATAAAAATAGTGTAAATAAAAAAAAATTATTTAAGAGTATATTTTATTATCTTGAAATTGTACAAAAGAAATATAAATTTTAGAGGTCATTTTTTTGTATTTGGATCTCTTGAAATTTAGTTAAAATAAAACGTAATTTTAATCATGGTAAATTTTCTTAAAAAAGTAAAAATAAAAAAGCTGGAGAAATTTTTGGAAGGCACATGTACAAGGGAGTGAATATTTTATTTTCATTTTCATTTTATTTTTATACTATCTAAACATGTAAGAGAAAATTTTTAAATTTCTATACCATCTAATCTCTTTGCATTTCTATTTCACATTTGTTTTATTTATATATCTTTTCTTACCGTTTTGGACATTAGAAAAGTAAGATGAAAATTAAAGATTCTTTTCCATGTGCTTGTACATGTGTCTCCCAAAATTTTCCTTAATTTTTTTATTTTTATAAAAAATGATATTTTATAAAATTTTTAGTCTTACTTTGACTGACATTAAAAAAAATTAACTAAATTTCAAAACTTCCAAATAGAAGAAAATTTTTTACCTCTAAATATTATATTTTTTTTCATACAATTTTAAGACAACCAAACATACCTTAAATACTTACGAATTTAATGCATTTTCCTTGTATTCTGAATATTTATTTTTATAGAAAAATTAATATTGTATTCTGCTAATTTCCAGATTGTTTTTAACTGTTGAGAGCCAATAACAATAATATTGTGGCCATTATGCCAATGATCATATATAAAGTCACACAATAATTAACGAAGCATCTTCTTACTTACATGCACAATCGTCATACATGTAATTATTGAATCAACCAGCACATAATCCCCGAGCATCTCAGGTGCTTTTATTGAACATAAACATGCACTCATCTATAAGTAATGATATTTTTAAGGAATTAAGTTTTTAAAATTCTTATTTAGAGATTTAGAGGTAGCTTAGGATAGTCACAAATGACCATATTTATTTTAAATAGATAGCTGCATCCAAAATTCCCAAGATTAATCAAAAAATCGATCTCTAAGAAATATCATTATTATTAACCTAATTTATAATAATATAAGAGCATCTTATGTGCTCTCGTTAATAAACATAACCCAAACAAACGATGGAGTACTAGCTAGGTACTCCAATTATTTAGACACCGGCACCAGATGTCATTAGTATATAATTCAGGTACTGCTTTCCGCAGTTGGTTCAACTTCGTTCTTCAAAAAGCGCCAAGAGCCGTCCTTCCATTGCACCATGCCTTTGAACTCCGCCCACCAACCCACAGGAACTTTCTGTTCATCTACAAGAGCATCAAATTCCTTGTTCAAGAGTGCTAGCGGCCTGTCTATTTCCAGTTTAAACTCACCTTGTATCCCATGCGATCCGGCGACTCCATGCAAATAAATTTCCAGATTATGAGCATGTGCCGCGTCCCTCACGCTGTTTTTCAGGTAGGGCGACAGCCGGGCATCAAGGAGGAGTTCAGCACCGCAATCTGAGTAGGGCAACAACGGAAGGGTAGTTGGAAGAGTTAGAACAATGTCTATCAGATTCCTCACTTTGATAAAGCTTAAATTTTCCATGTTGTCGTAGTGCTGAAAATAAGATCCCCAACTCGAGGGCTCGCAAACCCTACGGCAGTCACTGGAATCGCCTTGCTTG
>JAVDBV010047919.1:0-22163 GCA_032619315.1 Piper longum
ATATATATATATATATATATATGAAAACTCAACATGAGCTAGACCTCAGATTAAGTTTCTAAGCTACTCTCATTTGTGCATGTCTAGTGAGGATCTAACGGATAAAATAAATATGACGTATGTCCTTATATCAATACTAGGTTGGCTAAGAGATCTTGGAAGGGCAGTTGGAAGGAAAGAGCAATGACCTCTTAAATTCCTTCTTTAAACTCCTATCAACTTCCTTGAACTAAGGGGATAAAAAAGTGATGAATAATTTAATAAAAAAAAGAAAAATTAAGGTTAATCAAATAAAGAAAAGAATAGATCTAAAAAGAATAAGATAATGAAAACCTCAAGGCACAGCCATATTCCATTAATTTCAACAAGTGTCTTGGGGAAGAAGTTACATGGATTTTATAACAAAGATTACATTATTTAGAAACATGCCCTTCTCCTTTATTGAAATCACAAATATGGGCCCAGAATATGGAAAACTCATCCAAAAAAGTAAAAGTCCAAAATAAAATAGCAATGGCCTAAAATTATATCTCCAATAAACAATAAACTCTTAATATAATAACTTATAAAATAATAAATTCCTTCATGTTCATTGAGTTACTTCAAATTATATTTCTTTTTTCTTTCTCCTTCTTATAGTGCTCAACCACTTTTCAATATTTATCACCTATTTCCTTAACATCATTGGAGGAGTCAAGTGACACATTAGAGAATGCTCTGAATGATAAAATCACCTCTATTTTCTTTGTCAAGCCATTAGGCTGACCTCCTATAGAACCCTACTATTACTCTATTTCATAATCTTTATCATGTTTCATCTATCAAGATTAGATTTATAACCATAAATATTAGAACCAGCATCAAGATTAGTAAAATATTTAAGCAGATTAGAAAATAAATTATGGCACGGTAGCCAGTCTGATCACTACGTCCATATCAAATAACGTGAATAAATAAATAAAACAATTGTTGGCCGCCATTTTACCAACATTCTTTTTTTTATTTACTATCTACGACCATTCTGGCTACATGTGGCCGAATCGGTTTGGTGAATAGCAGCAGTCGAGGAAGTGGTGGTAAGGTTTTTTATTTTATTTTTAAATTTTTTTTGTACAAGTTTTAAATTTATATAATATAATCTCAAATACTGTAAACCGAGGAAACTCGTGACTGGACTTTTTTTTTCCAGGCCATGTTGCTATATACTTCCTGACTTCCTGTTAAGAAAATAGAAAAGAAAAAATGTGTGTTGATAAATGCGTTGGTTGTACGAAAGACCAAACATACTCCCAATGTTTAGGAAATTGGAGCACCAATGCTTCCTTCTCGGCGAAGTAAACGTTGTCATCTTGGTGTCACTCGGGATGCTCGTGCCAGCCTATCGATGCATCATGCCCGAGGCACCAGCGACGCAACCCTCTCCTTATAAACGCTTATTAATTACTAATGAGATGGGTAAACGAATCAAACCTCCTCCAGAATTTTTTACGTTACCCCAAATCGGTTTGATTCGTACTTATTAATTTTATATTTTAAAAAAATATATAACTCAAAATCGATAAGTTCGTTGAATAATAAATAGAGCTTGAACAAAAGAGTGTTTGACTTAACTCGGCTCGAAATTTAAACTCGATGTATTTAAAATCGAAAAAATATTCGGCTCAAGTTAGCTCATAAATAATATTGAGGTCATATTGAACTTATATAATATTTAAAAAAATTGTAATCCTATATAAGTCAAGCATATAAATATTCACTAGGCTCGAGTTCGATTCAAGCTCGGCTTGAACTAAGCCCAAATATTATAAATTTTGGATAAGCTCATCCCAACTTGTTTACATTAATGTTCGACTCGGTTTGTTTTATATCAAGTCAAATTTAAGTACACCCCTACTCGGTTCAGCTCAGCTCGTTTATACCCCCATTATTAATTAATATTAATAACCTCAATGTCAATCTAGAGGGGTCCAAATTCAAGGGCAAAAGGGTCTATTTGATTTTTTGGAACCTGCATTTATAATAAACATTTGTAAAATCTACCCCCTTGCTCTATAGTCTTAGGAGATTTTTTTATTAAATAAACATTTTTTCTTTTAAAAATAAACCGTTATTAAAAGGTCTAACAATAACACCCATTTATTAAAAATGTCACAAAGATATTTAATGGGTGTGGATTTGTTTATATTAATATTACCATTGTTATAATGACTACAAAATCTTACAATAAATTATTATTCATTTTCTTTTTAACCTAGCAAAGGATCGGTTTGAATCAAGTCTTGGCAAACAATCAATTTATTTTAATTATTAAGCGCAAATAATTTGCTTAAAATTTAAGGAATGCCTCTTTAAGTGAGTGCATTAAATCCCAATTACGCTTATCAAGGAGAGAATGAAGGATTCCCCCTCGATATATCATTGATATATGGTAAATTACCATCTAACGCATAATCAACAAACAAGCTTTACTAGCGAAAAACATGCAGCCCACTTGGGCTTGAACAATTGTTCAACTTAAAATTTATAGCTCTATGAATTATAAACATAAAGCCACAAACGCTAACTATGTCTCTTAAAAAAAATATTTGTCTAAATATCTTGAAAAGATATAACTCCACTTAAAAAATTAAATTTGATGTGTTTGAACCTAAAAAAATATTTAACTTCACTTCATTGTCTTTTACTACCTATGTCTATTTATATAACTCATGTGCCATATCCAGGTGCTTAGCTCATATAGCTTTAGCTCCCGGGGAAACCATGTCTACCTTCTCATTTAAAGTATAAAAAGTTTCTTACACCACCTAAATTATAAGCTTTCCGCAAAAAATAACAGTAAGTCTAATAATAAGAACAAAATTAAGATTTTTTTAACTATTAATACAAAATAAACATATATTTTCTAACTAACAATAAAACTAAGGTTTAAACAAATATTAAATCACAAAATTAATTTTTAACAAATAATATCTTCTTCTCATGTATTAGATTTAAAAATATTTGTGATATATATATATATATATAACTAATAACAACAAACTTTATTCTTCTTAAAAATATTTTCTTCTCATTGCATGAGAATTTTGTCTAGTTTTAGTGGATTCCACCGCCTAAAATTCGTATAGATAAATGTAAAGACAAATAATTAAGATACTTATAAATTTTAAAATCAATCTAATGCTTTTTATCTTTTCATCTTATTTTCTAGAGTAACTATAAAAAAATAAATGCTAAAATATTTTTAAACTAGTGCATTTAAATAAATCTAACAGTAAATCATATATGGATAAAAAAATAAAAGTTTATCAACCTACTCATTATGCATTAAACTCTGCATTATTTAAAACTAACAAAAGTAATTAAAATTAGAAGTGTAGCTTTTTCTGCTGAGGTATACCTTAGTTTTTTTTGTATCCTCACAGAACACCACTTTGCCATTAAATAGGAAAAAGCTTTAATATAAGCGACGAATTTTAACATTGTAGGGCTATCAAAGGATTTTGTTTGGCTCAACCTGAAACTAAATGAATCAATAACATTTCAAATTTGAACACATATAATTACATTTCAAACTGCACAATCTCGGATCCCGAAAATGTCCTCATGCTACCCCAAATTTGCGTTAGTATATAAAAAAGTTGACATGAACACGGTAATATGCTTGGAACAAGGTGTTCTTTAATTTGAAAACAAGTTGAATATCAACAAAGTTATACGTTTGGTACAAAACGATGCCCAACCAAGCTTATTAACAACCTAAGAATGACTAAAGAAGGCAACCTGCTTGGGCGTAACTAAAACAAACAAATGAAACAAGTTCGAGCCTGAGACGAGCAACCCCCTCACGCCCGCCTTGGAAATGCAATCTTGGTGTATGCTACGAGATAGCAGAAACAGCAAATATTGTGTACAATTTTGGGAAAATATCTGTTTCACCTTTAAAGAAACACCTAAAAGCCAAAATGATCAAAATGTAAACTGCATTTTTACAGGCTACAAAATTAGACTATAAACCATGACAAGGCACCAATTTCTGCTTAATTATATAATTAATTATTCCTTTCAATATTTCAATAATATCAAGGGCTCAAAAATATATTTTTCGAGTAATAAATATTGTCATCTGTACAAGTCAAAAAAATTACATCCGTTGTCCCCGTACAGAAAGAGAGACAGAGCAACGAAGAGGAAAAAAAGGAAAAAAAACAGAGAATGCACTACAAAAAATGGTGTGCTTCCTACTGACAAATAAAAAATAAAAAAAATAAAAAAAAGGCAATGTCTGCATCAGCTGCCCTCGACTTCACACTTGGGGACCAACTTGTGAAGCATTGAGGTCCCTTGGAATGTCGTCACAGGAGAATCCTTTGTATACTCAAAAACCTGTAAAGACAGTTGATTAAAAGGCATATTTGACCATTACTTGCAATATCATACACGCCAGAAGAATTTCATGCAGTATACAAACCTCATCCTTATTTACTTTCTGGAAGCCAAACTTATTTTTCCATATAGACTCCACTTCATCAGCCGCGGGCAGTATAAGATGCTTTACATTCAGCGACACAAGCAGTTTTTCAATGCAAGAAAATAATGTTTGAAAGTAACCCTGCGGCAAATTAGCTTTACAGATCAGTCTCAGGCTTTACAGGATATAAAAAGATGAAGCCCCTACTGATAAAAATTCTCTTCGTCACATTTTTAAGAAAATAATCACATCGCATCACTCAATTTCATTGACTCTAATTCATAATGTTTAAATCAATAATTTGGCTCGTAAAATAGATGTGATCCAGTTTCTTCTTTCAAATCCTAGTCAAAATCATAAATATTTTTGACCAACAGATAAAGCAACTCGCCAGCTAAAACATACCAAAAAATATTGTCATCGCATACTACCATAAAATGTTCTATTTATATATAAAAAAAAGGCATCTTAAGGCTACCTGGCCCTGATTTTCAGTACTTGTTGCAACCAGTGGAAGTTCAGCAGCATTCTGTCCAAGTATGCGAAGAATACCAGCTGACACAACTTGTGAACTGCGAAATTGATATTGTATTAAGTCATTCATTCAAAAATGAAAAAGTAAAATAACCAAGTCTAGAATTCTTACTTCACAGTCAGTATAGCACAATACATCCCTCTAAAATCTTGATCCCTCACTGTCCGTCTGCCAAACGGGAAAATTAAACAATTGCAAAGACTAGACACAACAACAACAAAAACAAAAAGAGCTTTCCCTCACCCATAAACCATGGATGGAATCAGATCTCGACCAGTCAGTGAGTCCACAATAGGATCAAAACATTCCTAAACAATATCCACAAGAAAAACGCTCTTAAGGACTGTCCATGCTATAAGAAAAGATAAGTAACCAAAAATGTAATTAATGATAAAAAAAATTATTTAATATGTATAATTTTAACTTACATGGAAAATTGCAACAGCTTTGGAAAGTATTGATCTGTTATCTGAAAAAGTAGCATTTTTACCACTAAGAAGTCTCCAGCTCACATCACAATCTGCATCAACATCAAAATTATTGTCCCCTTTTGGCTTGATATTACGACATAGTGATCTTGAAAGCTTTTCTGGTCCATCAAGTATGATTTTCTGCAAGGAGTCGTATATGGAGCTGCATTCCCCACAACAAAACCAGTTCCCTTTTGGAAGTTCCTGTTAAACCATTCCACTTGAGATAATTTAACATCTAGGTATAATCTATAATTACAAGCTACCATCATAGACAATAAAGATAATGAGGGAAAAAAAAATCAACACCAGTATTTTTTTTTTACAAATCGAACAAACCTAAAAATCAAGATGGCCATTGCCCCACAAACACACATAGGATACAAAAACACAAGAGCTGCGCAAAACTTAAACCAGGATCACAGAAATGCTTTAATCCCTTGAATCCACTGGCTGAATACTGCCTTAGAAAGATAGACAAAAGAAGCTGATAGCCAATGAGCAGGGTGCATCAAGCCGCAACTTATTGTGAGTGCATTGGAATTCGTTGATTTTCTTTTAGATAAAAAAAACACTAGAATCAACATCACTATCAACCAAACCAAAATGGCCAAGCTTGGGGACATGTATTCATCAGATTCCTCTAATCAATAATTATCTAGATAGGAAACTGCAATCATCTAACTTGCCTTATCCTACTACTACAGGAGTACAGGTTAAATACAAGCAAAATATAGTTCGCAATCATTACGTTACATCATTGAAGCTCCGTCATTATTCTTGACCCATTTGTAGTAAATTAGTGGCTGGGAGTCCAATCATAGACATTTAACTAGAGTATATCTACTTTTCTCGAAGTCAACTTCAGAGTCAAAGAAGCCCACTTTCCCCTCTTCTACTCATTCTTTATATCTCATGGGGAACACTGAGAATATCTCATCTTCTTTTGGCTGATGACCTCTTTGTATTTTCTAATGGAAGTATTCAATCAACAACTTGTATAAAACAAACTGTATTGGAGTTCTCTTCTTTCTGAGATTTTGAAGCTAAATCTATGAAAAGTTATATTTTCTTCTATCAAACTAGTAAGCCCAAGAATAAAACCACCTTCATCTTTAATCACCGTATGGCAGTGCTCCCTTTCTGTTATTTAGGTCTTCCACTGATATCTTAAAAACTTTTATATGAGATGTGACAAAATTATAACCAAAATTAACGGATCGGAGTCCTGATTTATCTTACGTATGGCACCTTGAGAACATGGAAGGTGCTTAATTTAGCATCTTAGTTACATTTTGTATTTTTTTGGCCTAGGAGTTTTCCCTTTATGCATTCAGAGTTTTATTTAAGTTGTTTTCCTTCAATAAATAGATTCTAATTAGTGATGATTTCCATTTTATGTTTGGGTTCCTATTAAAGGAAGAAACCCTCAGCTGTATATATGTACTTCATGCCAATCAATAAAGTAGTCAAAAATTTTAAGTGTGAGAGTTATATCTTGTGTGCTGTCGGCTTGTGCATCTGTTTGGTGCTGATGCCAAACTCCTTGCAATACTTACATAGTGAAACCATAGGTGCCGACACCAGCGAGCGCGCCCTGATTCTAAACTATTCAGAACCACCATAAATTCCTTCCCTGCCATTCCTTGGCTCCTTCAACCCACTTTATTACCGATACCACATCTTGGCTCCTTCGAAATCACTTGTTCACTGTCTGCTGTTTGGACAGCCCATCTGTAAAGTTGTCACCTTTGCTTTGCTCAAGTAAACAAATATCCATTACTGAACTGCTAAGTTCATGCTTGTTGTACGCCCTACTTTTGGTTGTCACTACCTACAAGCGCTGCCCCATCTTGAAGCCTTAGTTGTTAACAATACACAGCTTGCCGACAACCCTTCTCTTGCTGCTTTCAAACAATAGGTCAAAGTTTTGGGTTTTGACCAAAGGCTGAAGATTGCACAGCAACAGATCTGCCCTCGTTAACTTATCCTATTTGGGCCCCAAATCAGCTACATGAGCTTTTGCTCTTTGTTCTTGTTTGATTTTTTGTTTCTCTAACATACCTTTATATATATGTGTTAGTTATGTTGCTTGGTTCATACCTTTCAGCCATCCTACATCGTTAGCCAAACCCATTAACCCAATTTGT
The DNA here is from genome assembly GCA_032619315.1 of Piper longum. Lineage (NCBI taxonomy): Eukaryota > Viridiplantae > Streptophyta > Magnoliopsida > Piperales > Piperaceae > Piper > Piper longum. The sequence goes on from JAVDBV010047919.1 coordinate 7,624, forward strand.
CCACTCAAAGTCCACCACTCACTATAAGCTTTTCTCCTCTATTCACTTTATTATTTGAGTCTTAAATAGTGTGTCCTAATCCAATACTTGTTCAAGTGTCCGGCCTCTTTGTCCTGCATCACTAATTGCTAAATCTCAATATTGGACCCCAAGAGGCTCCTCAATCATACTTTCAAGCTTTTGTTGGCTTTTCTTTGAAAGGATAAGTCCGAATGCAGAAGTTTTCATAATTTTAATTGGAAGAAAGTCATGAAACCCTTCAATGAGGGGTCTTGGAGTTCGTGATTATCATGTTAATTTGGTAAATCTTGGCAAGCACTTTTGGAAAGTTCTTACTAATAAAGACATTATTTGAGTTAAGTGAATCCATGGTGTTTACATTTCAAATCATTCCATCTGGTTTGTCCTACCTTGCTTTCCCTCACATACTTAACTTGGTTTTACAAGATTGGAGATGGTAGCCTCATTCAGGGATGACCCTATCCTTGGTTAGACCATTCTCCCTCCCTATCAAAATTTGGTAACAAAACTTAAGGATGTTCTTAGCCAAGACCCTTGCTGAGACAATTGTCAATGAATCCTGGGTACTTTTGACGGATACCTTATCTACCGAAAAGGCTTTGACTTTTCTAAATCAACACATACCATCCTTCTCCAACTCTCATGTCCCACTCCAATTGATCCTCCCTCAAGAGTTGTTGGAATTTTTTGCATTCATATCATAATTGCCCACTAGCGTTCTAAAAAGACCACTGGGCAATTGGTGTTCTTTGTGCACAGAATCAAATAAAAACTAAAACCCAACCCAGGATCATATATTCTTAAGGTGCTTGTAGATTACCCCTTTAGAAAGCCAAATCCTCCACAAATGTCATATTCAACATACGGCGCTCTCTTTCATATTCTTTATGTGCTCAAAATCCACATTTTAGCATTCTTGTAAAGCCTCTTTTCATCACCTTCCTTGCCTTATTTGGTATGAGCACAACAAGAGAATCTTCCAAGGCATTTCAACCCATGCATCATCAATTATATCCAATATTTAATTCACCACCGATGTTCTTAATTACAAGCAAAAAGTTTTAATTACCGACTTTTAAGTAGATTTTTGTGCCTCTTGCCTAGCACCAGTTGTGTATTAGGTAGCATGTAATATTTCCCTTCTAGGTTTAATTAAATTTTAACTTCATAAAAAAGAACAACTTCATAGTTCATTCCATTTAAAGATAAGGTGGGGAAAAAAATAAAAAAGAGAATATCCTATACGCCCTTGTCCAGATTGAAAAGTAATTGTCCTAGCAACTAACAAAATAGCTCACAATTTTCTAGAAAAGAAAGTATTTCCTATCAATACAAGAGAAATAGAATAAACAACAAGAACAAACATCTTTAAAAAGCCTACATATATTGATCATCCACATACACGTACCTTTAAATCCCCCATGTTATGATCCTTCAAGCACCCAACATGGTACTCCTTTTCACACTGAAAAAATAAAGGCAAATCTTCATGGGCTAGCATGTCAAAAGACATCCAAAAGAATGTCAATGGCATCTAGCATGCCCAATGTAAAAAGTAAATAAATAAAAAAATTAAACTAAGGATATAGAAATCATACTTGATCACAAAGAATAACTGTACGTGGCCCAAATTTTTTTCTAAAATCAAGCTGCCTGAAAAGATAGGAAGGTCATTATGTCAAAAAAGAGATGGAGCTAAAAATTCTTAACAAAAAAGGAAGAGAATCACAATGATATACAAATGATCTATTCTCTAGAAAAGCTTTTAACAGACCTGCACAAAATGCAGCAACTTGCATCAGCCACCGGAGGTTTGACTTCAACAATACGAATACATCTCCTAGTTATCTGTTCTATTGAGTCAACACCTAAAACTCTTCCAGCGGCTATTGCATTTACATTTTTCTCTACAAATTTTTCTCTTTGCATCATGCTTTGGCAGTACTTGCAGTACCATTTACCTCGAGGCACACATGCCAAGCCAACACAATCTGTAAATACCAAAATCATGGAAATTAAATAAGTAATGACAAAAAAAATTGTATCCCTTAAAACAAATATTCTGAACAAAATTTCATAAATATGCCCTCTCTACAGAATTTAAAAAAAAAAACTCAAAAGAACAAAAAATGTTTAAAATCTATTAAGACACCTGGACCTAAATCCCAAAATTAGCTATCATTGTTCCCTGCAAAGAGCTCATTGCTAGAGCTGAAGCATACGGTCACACACCAGATCGAATGTTCATTTTCATGACAATTTGGTATTTACAACATATCTATCATAACTAGTAATGATGGTGTAGATGCAAAATATATCAGATTGAGCTTTTCAAGAAGAGGAAAAACAATGTGCTTACCCTTATGAAAGGCCCTAGGGCATAGATCACAAAGTAAAAGGTCTCCACCATCAAAACAAATAGAGCACAGATCATCATTGTCATTAGATGAGTGCTTGCGCCCTTTAGAAAGGGAAAGTGATAGTTCATGAAGTGATACTCCATTGGAAGTATAGATATTCAGATATCTGATAATCAATGTAAAAAGACACGGTTAGCAGGAAACTTAAAAATGAGAAGTAACAAGTTGATTTTGAAAATACTAACGGCTTTCGTCGAGAAGGCCATCCAGCATGAGCCTCAAACTGTGATGGACTGACCTACAAATGTTATGGAAGAGATCTCAATCAGATCAAAGATTACTCTTGAGACTATGGTATTCAAACACCTGGTAAGAATAGAAATTATACCTCGGTGTTGCAGCAACGACAGAATATTCCATTTCCCTGCTTGTAACCTTCAAGTAATTTCTGCAAACAAACACCTTATTATTATTTAGACAAAAAGTCGACCAGAAAATAAACATAAATAATTTGCTGAAAAGCTGATCACTATAATTACCCGTCCGCAGTTATAATAGGCAACTTCAGTTCCATCAGGAAGTGCATCTTCTGAGAAAACCAATCTATGCAACCCCAAATCCCTATAAGGAATAAAACAATTGAGAACATCTCATAACATGCACACTGTATGCAACAAATTTATCACCAAAATTTAAACACTTACTTCTTTGTAACCCTTCCAAGAGAAATGCTCTTCTGAGAAGATTGCTTCGAAGCACTGTTCACACTATTGGGTGCTAATATTGGTTTAGGGGGTGACCTGACACAACCAAATAGAGTTTATCAACCACTTCCACATCTTTCATCTACCGGATAATATCAACCCACTCGTAGACATTAATTTTATACACATTAATTACCCCTCGAACATGCAAAAAGGCCCCACATATTTAAGGTATATATGAGGCAAAAAATAACAAGAAAAACATATTTTGTAGCAACTAAACCTAAAACCTCTGCCTTATACTATTTTAGCCGACTGCAGCTAAAACTTACTAACGTTAGAGAAAAAAGCATGTTAAATCTGTGTATCAACAAACAACGAGAAATATCTAGCAAACACAGTATAAACATATATACATATGTACAAAACGCGTCATTTGTGAATAATAACTGCTTCACTAGTCAGTTCCCAACCACGAGTTTTTTGGCATAAATGCATTGGTAATGAATTCTATTAAGTCACCCTCATATTTGATTATCTTCAGCTTAAAACAAGTCCCTTTTCTCTGAAAGCAAATACAATAATGCTCAAATGTCGCAAACAGTAAATTCCTCGCATAATTCTACAAAAAGAACACTTGGCTCGCCTTTTCTGTTTTGTCTAATATGCTACCTCACATGAATTGAGACATGTAGAGCAGAAAAGTGTGTTTCATGTAAAAAATTAACTTATTCCAAAAACAAGTTATGTATATGATGAAAATCTGAATCAAGAACTTAGTACTCACAACATTGGTGAACGTGAAAGCACTTTCCCAATTAACAAATTATAAACTTGGTGCATCAAAAGACGGCATTTGAAATGTATAAATATGCTCTCTATTTCTCAATTCCCAACCACAACAGGTGGATAATGCAATGACAAATGAAAATGAACGCTCTCAAGAATTTTTGCTTGCCCATCAATCTAGACAGAAGGTTAAAACTAGGTGAAAAAAATACAATGTTGCCATAAAGCCAATCCTAAAGAAAATGAAAACAAACATTGTATAATAGACATTGACAACCACCTCCAGCCAACAGGATTTAGAACTACTTAAAGGTTGCAATGATACACCAGAAATTAAAAAAGCTTTTTTGCCAAGATAGTAAACAGGTAGATATAATAAACTCCCAATACCAGAGCCGTGAGATCCTCTTTACAAGTAATCAAATGCATGGAAATATGCTGAGTACAGTAAGTACCTAACACTACAAAGGAAACAAATTACTACTTATTCCACTTAATTATCAGCCAATGTTAAAAGTATCCAAAACAAGATGTCTTCTCTATTAAATTAACCATGTAGTTTTTTACATCACTTCATCGAAGACACAAAAAATACCAGAACTTACTATATCATTTCCCTTAAACTCCACTTTTAAAAAGATCTAATGGCGTTCACGTTAATGTTTCAAGCTGCTCTAAATATAACAAAATAACAAAAAGTGGAAGCATCAAGTGTGTACCAGTTTTTACTGTCAATTTCACCAGTAAGACTGCTCTTATAAAGCTTTCCTTCAAGCTTTATCGACATAATAGACATATTACCTCCACTCTGTGATGAAATACATGATTCTGACCAAGGAAATAACAAACTAAATTAATAAATAACCCCATATTGACAGTTCATATATTGGAATAAAAAACACAAGTATTATCTCCCAAACAATAATCATGCTGCGGTTCAAAAAGGTATATGATGACAAGGATTTTGAAAGCTTCAGGATTCATCCCAAAACCACTCATTTAAGGGTCAGAACATCAACAGGTCCTTGCATAAAAGCATACCAATTTGTTTATGCTTGATTTGAGCTTTTGGTTTACTTGTCTAAACAATCAATTGGTGACACAAAATCCATTGTGCCAAGCCCAACCCAGCTAGGATAAGGTAATGATCATGATGATGATGGTGGCAGTGGTGGAAATCATGGTGATGATGATGACGAATGACGAATGACGAATGACGAACGACGACAATGATGATGACAATGATGATGACAATGATGATAATGAAGATGATGATGATGATGAATGATGATGACAATGATGGTCATGATGATTGATATATCATAAATACATACAACATGCACTAAAATTCACTGAAAAAAGATGTGTGAATAAAGTTCAGAAACATGTAAGTATCCAGAGGTAGAATGCACTTAACTATAGAATAAGGATTTAAGATTTTTGTCTATAAAATAATGAAATAAAAAAAAAGTAGCTATAGATAGAAGCTTGTGTTTCAAAAATATCAGAAACACCTTTGAAATTTTGATGTACCACCAGTCTCCCTGCAGAAATATGCAATAGAAAAAATAATCAGAATCGTAGGCTCACCTTTAGAATTAGAAAAAGAAGGAATGGCATGTCGAATAGTAGTTTCTAACATGTCAGCAGGTACGCTGCAACATGCTCTTATTACATCTCTTATAGACCTTCCGTTGTCCAAAAAGATGCTATCCGATGGATCCTTCTTTGAACCTCCAGCATGCTTTTGGAACTGGCATGGAGTGACCACCTATGACATTGACAAGTACTAATCAAATCTCATTCAATAATTAGTGCAACACAAGTTGCACAGACAGTAATGTATAAAATGCTGCTAATCACCTTAACTCCTTTGCAGAAATTGCATGGGCACAATATTCCAAAATCTCTTACTGTTCCAAAAAGGCCACGTTTCTAAAGAGCGACAAATGAACAACGGAAAACATAGTTATAATTAATCAGACACAATTATCAATTAAAATGCATTGCAGATTATAAAACATACGCCGAGTCTGACAGAGAGCCCCTCAAGTAAACCAGTTGATAGCAGTTCCTCTGCATTAGTCGGGCACTTGCTTATGGCTATTTTCTTTGACATCTTAAGTTCAAGCTTCTTCATCAAAGCAGACCAGCTTATTTGGCTAGCTTTACTCAATTGACTGATATTGACATCTGCCTTTGCATCAAGAAGCTCCGTAATTTTTGTGTCCGCTCTTTCTACCACACCCTCGCTCATAGGAAAGTCCGCACTTTCTGAACTTGACTCATCGATGACCTTAGGATTTTCCTTCAACATTGACCTCGTGAATCTCCTAGCAGAAGTCGAAATGGATGTGGTTTCCATCAGTTGATCATTGTTACTCTCTATTCTTCCAAGAGCAACGCCACTTCTCGTGCATGCAGAATCTAAATTGTCCGTACTTGCCTCGAGGACCTGGTCCACTTCCATAACATCATTGCTCTCCCCTAAGTTTTCGCATTCTTCACAAGCATGCTTCTTATTTACAACTTCAAGAGACTGAACCTCCATTTCGGTTTTAGTTAAATCACTTGGCGCAGCTTCTGGCACCAAGTTCTTGGACAGAGCACCCTGGGGCACCACATTTTCGTCCGCTACCTGCAACTCACAATTTTCCTCCGTCACTGCAAACTGGTCTGTATTTACCTCTTCGGGATCCTCCACCAACTCAGTATCTTCAAGACTGACATTGAGCAGTGGCACTACTTTTTCCATATCCGCTAGTCCCTCCGCACGCAGACTATAATTCGATTCTCTCCTCTGTACTTCACTTCTACGATCCTCCGTCACCACTATTGTTTCTGCGACCCGGTTTGCAGTTTCCAATGCATCGGATCTTCCTTTAAGCATTGATCGAGTAAACCGTCTGAAAACAACAGGAGTAGCCGGAGATTTCTTCAAACGCTTTTTCTTCATTGAGACATCAGTAGGATGAATCACAACTTCGGCTCCCAACGAAATGCCATTGCCAACTACAGATACCGTGATATTCTGAGGCTCACTTATATGCGAAAGTTCAGCTGTCCCGTTAATCTTCACCGGCACTTCAACGGGTACAAAAGCATCATCCAGATCAGAACTTAAAGCCACTACTTTCTCCGGCGAAGGCAGTCTGTTCATCATCAATTGATCCGCCTTTGCTGCGCTTTTGTCATCATCCAATGGACAAATATTCACAGATTGATCCCCAACCCTAACATCGCTTACCTCCGCATAAAGCATATCTTCCTTGCCATCCACCCTCTCGGCGTCATTATCGCCAATCACGGGCAAAGCTCCCTGCCGCTCCTCGGGCGAAACCCTAACAATCCGATCCGCCCGTCCCGCATCCCCACCGCCGTCAAGAACCGATCTTTCGACGACGTCCGCCTTCCCGGACCCATCGAGCGACGGCCGGAGCCGCTTCTTTCCGGAGCGCGTCCGCCCAACGAAGTCGAACTGAGACTGCGATCTGACGGCGAAGGCGAACTCGCGCTTGTGGCCGGAGCGGGGGCCGGACCGGAGGACGAAGTCGTCGGGATCCAGCGCCCCGTTCGCCATTCGATTGGATTGGAGATCCGGCGATGGCGAATTCCGAAGGGGCGTCTCACAATCGCACGGAGAAGCGCTGGAATCCAATGGGGGAGATGGAAGAGGAGGAGGAGGGGATTTTGATGGCAACCCTAGAAATTGCTCCGCCCTCTGGATTTTGGTTTCCCCAAACAAATTGGGAGAAGGTATAAAGATAGATGGAGTGGATGAGGATGATATCAACCGAGGTTTTCTTTTTTTCACTCATCTTCTAGTCGGCCTCTCGTTACATTCGTTACATAACATCACACTGTGCTATCCCATGGCAAACTCATCAGTCCATTACTATTTAAATAAAATTATTATTATTTATCATTTATCAACACCTTAGAAATTTTTATGACTCTCAAACACATTTAATTTTTTTTACTGCATTATAATTGATTGTAATCTCACTATATAGGCTAACTAATATTTGCTTAATTATTCTATTATTATTGCTGTTATTTATTAGAAAAGTATTAGACAGTTATTCTACCTAAATTAATATTTTTAAAATATTAATATATTTTAATATATTTATAAATATAATATTCAAATTAAAATTTCTTATTTAAAAATATGTGCTTAATTTAATTTATACGCATTTATTTATTTATTTTTTAAAAATAGAGTATAATCTTATCTGAATTAAAAAAATTAAACATAGATTCAATTAATTATTAAAATTTAAATTACTTTGAATATTTGTATGTAATTATATATTTATTTTGTTGAAATTAAATAAATATTATCCATTTTTATTTAAAAATAATAAAATAATAGTTTTGAATTAATTATATATTTTATTATATATTATTAAAATATTTCAAATATACCCCTCACATCGACCTGTCTGTTTGACCGGTGATACTTAATTGCTCCGTTTTTTTCATTTTTGCCTTGATGAGTAAGGCAATGTGACCAACGTGCAGGGGTAAAATAAAAATATTATGTAGTATGTAGGATGTCAATCAGTAATTTCATCTATCTTACAAAATTTTGCTATTGGGCTCTTTTAAATTAGTTAAATCTTTATTTTAAATTAAAAAAATTTCATAGTTGACTTACTTTATTTGATGGTTAGATTTTCTTGGTAATCATAATTCTGAAGTTAACTCAACTTGACTCTCATGGGTTGATAATGAATATTAATATTAAAATATTAATTTTTCTTACATACTTTTTCCAAGGGTGCCAAAAATTATAAAGCCCGGGTCTAAAGTTTAAAAAAAACATAATAAATATAAATATATATTGGTTTGATAATAAAGATCCCAAGCGATATAAGTTAATAACTTGAGTTTGTGATAATTTTAAAAATAAATATGCTTGAGATAAAGAAAATAAGTTGTAATAAGCCAGTGAATTCTTATTATGATTATTAATGATATTGGTAATATTAGAAAATAATCTATTTATAGTTGAAATAAATTCAATTATGTTTTGATTTGTTTCATTAATTACCCTTTTGTCTTTTTCATCATTATAAATATGTTTATTGAGGGATTTTTTTATCATTTCAATAAAAAATTTTGCATAATGTTTGGTACTAATAAAGGTAAATAGAAGAGTTTCCATGTATATATTTTGAACGAAAGATTTCAAAAAATAAAACCATGTTTGTCCAAACCATGTGATCGAACCTTGGTCGAGCCCATGCCTTCAAAGCTAACCATCAAAAACTTTCCACGGTGGTCTCAGGATGCAATGAAGACGATAATAGAATGAGAAGATAAAAAGGGCTGGTGAGAATTTTTGGGGCTTGAAATGAGGAACCAAAAATAGTTAAGCAAGTGAGGATTAACCGAGAACTGTAGAGGGGAGAATTCTATAAAAGAGCTATATTAACATAAAGAAAAGAGAAGCTCGTTGAATTGAAGAAAATAGACGAAAAAAAACAAAGAAAGAGAAGGGGAGGAGCCCCTCACCTGAGATTCATCTCTAGCGACCCCGTAGCCTACCCATCAGTACATATCTTGAAGTGCCCTCAACCACCACCAGAGAGCCTTGCTATTGCTGAAGAAACAATCACGAAGGGGTATCTTTATTATTTTATAGGTTATTTCAATTAAGGTCGGGATCTTTCGTTTCCATTAGACTCTTTTCAAAACAGCCAATCGGACCAAAAGGAGTCTTTGCCGTGAAGCCTTGTTGCTGTTGTTGCCGTGAAGCTTGTCGATGCCAAGAAGTCATTGCCCATTGTACAATTCAACCATGGATGCTTAAGAGGGATCATCGTAAATAACCAAATTCCAATTGAAATGAAATCTTTAGGAGGAAAGAACTCAGTTCAGGTGTAGGATATCTATCCAGAAATTTTTGCAACTCCATCATGTATGATGGAATCATTAAAGATTTGATCTTTTCTAACTCTGTCTGTAACTCACTAGAGGCTCGGGAAACAAAAATGTCTATTTTTTTGATTCTCAACGAAGAGGTTCAAGAGATGAGAGAATTAAGGATACCCACTAGAAAAACTAATCCAATCCTGATTAGCCACGGAGAGGAGGTCTAAAGCCTTGCCTCACTGGAGTTGTTTCAAGGAAGTACGCTCATACCTTGCCGTTGCCATAGACGTCGTGGAAGGCTAGAGTTCACTGCCGCCGTGGAGTGCTACCAAGGTCACCACATCCTTGGAGACTAGCCCATTGCTGTTGTGCAACCTCACCGAAAATCCTCATCGAGCCAATAATTCCAAAAGGATTGTTGTTGGGGGAGAAGCAAGGAGTTGATGTCGTCCAGACTTGCCAAAAAAGGTCTCCCTTAGCCGGAGCTTGGCCCTGCCAAAGTCGTCACCAACTACCAAATGCTTGCCGTCGTGAAGCCTCACTACAATACGTCTACTCGAAAGGACATTTTTTCTTTGTTGCATGTAAGAATAGGAGATGGATTAGGAAGAATCCTCGTTGTTATCCATCACTAGTTGCTAGCAGCAAATCACCATCTCCATTTGCCAAAGGAAGGAAGAATTTTCCAGTGCCTAACCAAGAAAAAGTTCCTAGGTCACCATGCCCCTGCATCGTCGGAGTCAGAGAAGATGTTGCCCAGGGCAAGGGGAATTGCTAAATGTTGCAAAGGGCAAGGGAAATTACCGAGAAAATAGACATTTTCCCGAGTACTCTGATCGACCAATACCGTCTTCAGTCATACCCTCAGCACCGGCGTAATTTTTGTCACACCGGCTATCATCCCTGACCAAATTCTATCGCTGGAGACTCTTGCCTTCGCCAAAATTTTATCAGGAAGTTACCCACCGGATAAGGAAGAAAACAAAGCAGGAAGAGGTCGCTAATAGTGGATTTTGCAGATTATTTTCAACCAGCGCCGGTCATTCTCGGCTCTGCCTTTGTGTAAAAAGTGAATTCAGAAAAGCAGGCTTCAGATTTGGGCAGAGTTCCGCTGGAGTTCGAAGTCGTTGTCATCGAAATTATGCCTAAAAGCTGCTGATCGGAAAAGAAGAAACAAAGCATAAAATAACCGCAGAGAGCTGATTTTGCGGTAATTTTTTGACCAACTCTGATCGTTCCCGGCAATGAAGTAGTCACCAACGTGAAGATGAATATGTGATATACAAACCCAAATCGAGTTTTTCCGAAGTTTGTCACCGCCATCATCGGAAAAAAACTCAAGAAGTTGCTACTTGGAGCATCTCACCACTGCTAAGATTGTCGTCGTCTTGAAGAAGTCCAGAGATTTGTATTGAGGATCAACTTCAAAGGTTTCACCTTTCTACACTCTCAACAAGCCCAAGTGGTTAACAACCCACGCCGAACTAGCATTGCTGCTGGTCGTCGGAAAGGAAGCCCAATGTCGGCTGTGTTGTTGCTAAGAAACGGAGAAGAAGAAGAAACGTCAAGGAGGGTGGGTGAAGTTGGAGTTGTCAGACCTGGTTAAGCTTTGGTCATGTCCATATTAAGCACGCCCGCTTTGGTAGCTGACCAAGTCCGAGTTTGCTGATCATTATCCTGAAAAATTGTTGTTCGCATTGTCCTATCCGTATCTGCAACTATAACCAACTAGCCCACGAATTGATTAGACGTGTAAATAGACCCAGACCCGCGACTGCATCCAAATGCTCCTAACATGGTGGTAGGGTTATTTTGAGAATTTAAAGAATGGAAAGGGACAAACCATATGTATGGAGTAAAAAATCGAAGTGGTGAAAGCTCCACTAAGACTTGTAATATGTAGAAAATTTAAAATTAGTGAATTGTGAGATAAATCTCATCGTTAGTTGACTTAAGGATTTGAGTTGGACTCTAAGGAACCACTTAAAAAATTTCATGTGTGCTTGTGACATTATTTTTCATATTTTTTATTGCACTATCACTTCACGCAGCAAAAGTGCCTCGGTCCCATCAAAACTACAAACCCGAATCGGGTCGAAAAAGACGCAGTCCGCGGGGGCGGACGATCCCACTCCCGAACAAACCATTTGCGTATTAATCTCGTACTTCTTTTTTAAATATCTTTTTTAATATATGCCAAATACCTTTTTTTGATTCTCACCCTTTCTCCTTTTCATACCAACTCGTTTCGTCAGGACTATGATTTCTATTTGACCTGTTTGGTAAAGATTGATGGTGATTCTAAGAAAGAGGTATCATGATAGTTAGTTGAGATAATCATGAGTATAATATTTTTTGGATGATTTTGTGGATATTTTAAGGTTGTGATAGTTATCCTAAATCACCATCAATCTTTAAATAGAGAGGGTCGTGGAAAGGGGTTTAGACGCTAGGTAGGCTAGGGTCGTTCCTCTCCCCACCTGCTTATTTTCCTTCTTCCTTGTTTGTCTATGTTGCATATCATCTTGTTGGTTGTTTCTAATCTTATTCTTTTAAAATTTATAATTATTAGTTGAGATTTTTTTAGATTTAATAATTCGTGTTGTATGTAAATTAATATTGGTATTATATTGAATATTGACTACAGTAATCTCATTTTAATTATTATATTTATATTTGATAAATTAGTAATATCTAATTATAATATAATTAATTATTACTTGACATTATTTTGGTTTTTAGATCTTTATGCATGATAAAAATTTAATATAAATCGACAAATATTTTGTATGGTTTGGTTTGTGTTTCTTGTCAAGTGCATGCCTAATTAAGTAAGTTGATATTGACATTATAGTCCTTGTTATATCTTTTGGACGTAACTGATTTTAATCAGTTAATATTTCTCTTAGGCTATGTAGACCAGTATTAACGTTATAAATTAAGACAAAATATTTATTTAGAATAATACAATAATTGATTAAATATAATATCTCATACAATGTACAGTTTACATTAATTTTTGTGATATTAGTTGTTTCATTATATTATATTTATAGTACAAGCATTATATGGGTATCAAACTTTTAAAATGTTATTTAATAAATAAGACATTAGTTTTGTATTGTACTAATTTATCAAATTATAATTATTCATTACAATGAGAATGATAAATTAAATTTAGTAAATGTATAAATAATTATATTTATTTTTGACCAAATTAATAAGTTATCATGTGACTTACAATTATAACTATTGTATATTATTGATGAGACATAAATTAGATTATTAAATCATGAGTTAGAATGTAAATAGCTTACATATTAGTATATTTTAATCATTTGTGGAATTATCATTTGTTTACCTATTTTAATAATTGGTTCATTGTTATATATGATTTATTATTAATTTATGGATTGATAAATTAATTATTAATTAACTTTTATAAATTCATTGTTTTTCTTTGGTGTGTGATATTATTTCTTGTTGCATTCATACTATTCATTTAGATATTGTTTTCTAAAATCTAATCTAGTTTTTTTCTTTAGACTATAGTATGCTTTTAGACTAGCTGTTCGCGTATTAGTTCAGTTGTGTTTCCATTTGAGGTCTGTATAACTATTTGAAATGTTGTATGTTCATTTTTGCCAACTGTGGCTTGAACTTAGATTCAGCCCTCATGTCGAAAAGGGGTGACATGACGTAATAAAGTAAGACAACTCATTATGTACTTGTGATATTGAGAGTGTGCGCATACATGGGAATGCAGCTGGATGGGGAGGCCACTCCTCCTAGCATAATTGGAGCTCGACATAGGCTCATAATCACTAAAAGACTTAAATAAATAATGATATGAAATATATTGACTAGTTTCATGTAATTATACGACTTAGTAATTTTATCACTAAATGCTTAAGGGTGTGGTTAGTGGTTTCTTTACCAATTTAGGTATGAAGAATTGATGAATAAAATTATATTTCTTCTTTATATTATTTGAGTTATAATTGTGATTATGAAAAACAGTTTGGAGGCTGTGGGACTTTACGCTTATGCACTTAGTTTATCTTTTGTTATTGTTGCATGTTATAATTAATATAATATGATTTATTTTATGATTAATGAATTCTTAGAGATATTTGACATTTTATAATGCATGTACTTGTAATTTTTATATTTATATCCTCCATATTTCTTAGTAACCCTCAGCTTGCTAAGACGAGTCGTTACAAAAATAGGAAGAAACTTATTATTGAGCTCTTTTAAATTAGTTAAATCTTTATTTAAAATTAAAATTTTTTTATATTATTAATTGCTACTAGGCTATTTTAATTTAGTTAAATATTATTTTAAATTTTAAAAATTTCATAGTTGACTTACTTTATTTGATGGTTTGATTTTATTGGTAATCGTAATTATGAAATTAACTCAATTTGACTCTCATGGGTTAATAATGAATATTAATATTAAAATGGGAAGAAAATTGAAATCTACCAAGTGTTTTTTGAGCTGCCACTACTTTCCTGGACTTAGGGGTGCTGAGCAAGCAAGCCGATAGTTCGAAATTTATTCGAACTTTTTGAATAAACGTAAACTATTTAATTTTTTCGAACTCGAACCAAGCTCGATAAAAAATCATAACTCAATTAAAAACATCTTGGCATGATTCGAACCCACAACCTTTATCAAAGGTAAATAACTTCAATACCTACCATCTCGACTATCTCACTTCATTGCTAATCTATTGTAGATAAATAAATATAACTAGTTACAATTAAACTTATTAGAATAT
>JAVDBV010047920.1:0-33222 GCA_032619315.1 Piper longum
ATATATATATATATATATATATTAAGAGAGATTTTAAACCTTGTAGAAGGATTGACAGACTCCTTCAATATGTGAGCTATACTTAAAGGGTGTAAACGAGCTAAGTCGAGCCGAGTCGAATAGGGTGTGCTTGAGTTTAGCTTGATATAAAACGAGCCGATCTAAGCTTGTTCAAAATCTATGGTATTTGGGCTTGATTTGAGCCGAGCTCGAACCTAGCGAATGTTTATATACTCGACTTATATAGGAACAATTTTTTTTTGAACACTATATAAGTTCAATGTGACCTCAATAGTATTTACGATCAGAACCGAACAAAACATTTTTTCTAATTTAAATACATCGAGTTCAAATTTCAAACCAAGCCAAGTCGAATATTCCTTTACTCAAGTTCTGTTCGTTGTTTAACAAGTTTATCCATTTTGAGCCGAGCATTTTTTCGAGTACAAAATTAGCGAGTGTAAGCCGAGCCGAACACAAAAAAATTCGCGAGCAGGCTTGACTCGTTTACAGCCCTAGCAACACTCTACAATTTATCATCCAAATCATATTGTTACCACTGCTTGTAAGAAACAGTAGGTATTAGACTCCAAACACTGATGGGCCTGATCGCCTCACAACCTAATTCTGAGCAACCTACCCAACACTCAAACTTACTATCATAATGGGCCTAAATAAAAGGCACATTCAAATCCCAACACAATACTTGTGTTGATGTAAAGCTCGATTTTATATATAATTTTTCTCGTTTTATTTTATAATACTTGTTTTTTTTTTGTTAGGTCGAATGTATTGTTTGGTTGGCGATTTATTTTTTATTTTCCGATATTATAATAGTGAAAATCATGACTGGTTTGGCTTGAAAGAGAGTGTATTAACAAACCTTTCCGTAGTCTTATGTCTCCCCTTATTATAGTTTTATTTTTTATTTGTTCTCGGTTAAATTGTCCCACTTTGGTGACACAACTCATATATATGACGAAGCATATGCATATCCATCCTTACTTTGCCAAAAAGTTTAAATTAAAAGAAAAGGCAAGAAGGCCAAATTCAGGTTTACAACCCAGATCTTATATTGTGTCCAACAGGAGTCTTCTCTTAAACCGGATGCAACCTATCGCATGAAGTGTATATTAGTTCTTCCCCAACCCAGTTCTACCCATCGATCACGCAGTAAATCCAAAATTAACCAGCATGTGAGATTATAATGTTACCTCCATTCAGATCTTCCAACACTACAAGAAGAGAGGAGGATCAAACCCTTTCGTCTCCACCTCCAAATTATGCGCAGCAAATAATTCATCATAAGATGCCGGAACCCTGTAACCCGCAACAATTGTATGGACAGTAAATTATAAAACAATACCCACTTTCTCTCACGAGTGGAATGAGACAAGAAATCACCGCATCTTTTTTCTTATTGAAAACATCATCGAATCTATTGAAGGTCAGTCGGTATTTTGGAGTCTTACCATTTTTTGTACAACACAGTGCCGTGCATGCTGCACTCTAAAAACACGCAATGGCCCCTATCCTATTTCTTTCATCACATTCTATGGGCGGGTTCCCATCAAATACCCTGAAACTGCGTTGGCTACAATATGATACATACACAAACAGTCCCCATCTCTAATGCCTAGATCAAGTAATATTACTAACACTCATATCCTCATATATCGGAAGTACTAATTGTAAGCAGTTAGATTATCTAGTGCAGATATGGAGTACTGTTTTCTGAGAGATTTAATTGGTCTCAACAAATTTGTAGGAGGCAAAGAAAAAGACAAACTCTGAAAATGTTGAAAACGAATTGAAATCCCTTTGTGGAACTTAGTTTGTTGCCATGACGAACGAACTGGGCCGACATAGCTTGCCAACTCCCTATTAAATAAAAAACAAAAAACTTAAAAATCCATTCTTACTCTCATGTGTTAAGTGTCAACTACCCCTTTGAATTGCTATCCAGCTCACGTTTATGATATGAAAGGGAACAAGTTAGTCCCATCAATTTGATGTATTCATAAAGAAATGAATGATCAATCCCTTCGTTTAATCTCCTGACGGTCGGAGAATCATAGATGATTGAAGTAATAGAGTGGGTTTGTATCTCTTTCTTGTTGATTTGTACGCGTTCACTGCGGATATTCAAGCTTGGACCATCTTCAATTTGTCTGCTATAATATTGGCCATTAAGAGAGATGAAGATACCCAATCTTCTTGTGCTTCTTCTTCCCTTACCCTGTAGCTAGCATATACGGACAATGCATGATAGGCACATTGGTGGACGGTGCAGTACCCATAGGATTCCATTAGAAGAAGATTCAGGTATTGAATTGAAAAGGGCAAGCTAGCTTGTGATGTACAATGGGGACGGATAGATCATCCTTGTTGGATATCTCTCTATGTGGTTGTAACCAAATGGCCGTTAATGAAGTGGTCCATCCAAGGGTCCTCCATCAAGCTTGACGTCTAATTTGGTCCTGTTCTTGCAGGGAGAAAACGCTGCAAAAAATATCAATTATTGGGTGGTTTAGAAGGAGAGCAGTTATGGTTCTTCTCCTTCTCGTTGTCCTTAATGTGCTCACGTCCTGCAGCTATTAAGATTTTCTACGCTTTTATTATTATCATCCACCAGTTTGTAAGTACTTATAAATTAATGACCAAGAATGTAGATGTTGCATGTCTGAGCATGCTAATTGTCATTTGCTGATCCCAAGGAGCAAGAAGAAAGCTATGGAACTTGATGCATTGATCGATCCACAACATACCATTTGGCTGAGTAGTAGGATTATTTAACTTCTCAAAAGGTCCCAAAAAAGAGAGGGGAGAAAAGAGTTCCTTACATCTTAACCTCTTTCCTGACATCATGTTCATCAAATGTAGCTCCTTACATTATTAAATCTCCTTTTCTTATATGCATTTATCACCCAACCAAAGTCGCGCTAGCTGGCTTGATACTTGCGCTGGCCGTTCTAGTTTTTGATTATTGATTCGAAGTATACTGGTTTGTGAAGGCAACAGTTGGCCTTTGATATGCGGTTGAGCTGTTCCAGTACTTGTGTGAAAAGTAGTAATCTCTAATCTCTGGGTCTGGAGTAGAAATTTACTCGTCTCCGATTTGGCTTGAAGAGGTGGGTTCCGAAAAATACCCGGGCACTCTTCGGACACCAAGCAGTAGAAGGGTCAACGTACATGATGTTTACTCTTTGAAAGAAAAATGTAAGATGTCTACATTTCAGTTCCTTGTTACACAAAATGGAGACCATTAATATGAATGGGAGGAGCCAGTACATATTGTCGCTTAAGTGATTTAAAAAAATCTAATATTTTGTGGGTCATTTTATTCTTTTATTTTTAACAAGACAATTTTTCACACACACTCAAATTATGGAATGGAATCATGGAACTTCCAATTGCCAGTGCCTCCTCCACAACCCAGGAGGGAGGTGTTCTGGATCGAGTTTCAAACAGCATTTTGGCCGACATTAAATTTTAAATAATTCTTAGGTTTAATCCTTAGTAGATTAATAATTATGGTACATACATCAGAGATAAAAAATTGGGTTCAAAGGACGCATAATAATAGTATATAATACCGATCGATGGTATCTTTTCATTGAAAGTAGCACCTCAAAGAGAAAGAACAAAGGCATGTCAAAAGGCTCCCCAAATAGAATAGAATAGAATACATTAAAAGAAGAAAATATAAAAGATCAGTAAAAAAAATAGAGAAAAAGCCAAGGGGAATCGATCATATTGTATTCATGGCCATGGCACCCGCAGCTTTGCTCCATATCTTGTCACATAGAAAACAGGAAAGTGTAAGCTTACACAAAGGGAGCCCAGCTTATCTGTCTACTGACCAGCCGCGTCGGTGTCTGCCCACGAAGAATGACATCCAACAAGGCCCTTACATGTTACCAAATTCATTGCTCGTTTTAGTCTGCCACCCTTAATTGTCGGCATTCTTCAACTAATAAATTATATAATTTGGTGAGACTTTCCTAGATACATTATTTATCTCTCTTCTAACTTGGGTTTCTTAAGCTTCTTGCTCTCTATATCACTGCTAGAAGCTTTGATTTAAGGTCAACTAAGGGGAGAAAAAAAACTGAGGGCAAGTTTATCATGAGAAAGGCAGGATTCTACGTAAGCTAGCTAGGGATGCTAGTTGAGTGTAACGTTAAGCCTAGTTGGCTTCTTATAGTTCAAACTCAATTATTAGTGTTTATAATCTAATTCAGTGAGGCAAAGATAAATTAGCTAGCACTTGTTTGATCTAAACTAGAGGCTCGAGGGGGTATTATCATACAGTAGTATCACAAGTGTAATTAAGATTATCTTGTACCCTTATATATAATAGATCTTAAGGGGATGGATAACATAACATGCATGCAAGGGAGCGAGGACAGAACTTAAGACAAGCCACCTTTCTTTTTATTGATGAACGTGCTGTATATACATACCTGTCTTAAAAAAGA
Organism: Piper longum; assembly: GCA_032619315.1. Lineage (NCBI taxonomy): Eukaryota > Viridiplantae > Streptophyta > Magnoliopsida > Piperales > Piperaceae > Piper > Piper longum. The sequence continues at coordinate 4,482 of JAVDBV010047920.1, forward strand.
ATTATCAAAGTATACATACATACCTATATTCTTCACACAACATTCATTTTCTTAATTTTCAATGGAGGCAGGCAAATGCATCTGGTATTGTAACTTGTAATGTTGTCCATGCTCCATGGTCCTAGTAGGTAACAAAAAAGCAGCAAATTATGTCGATAAATAAATTAATTCTAATCGGTCGTCGTCTCGGACTAAGATCCTGGTCCATCATCAAAAAAAAAACCAAGTCGGACAGCCGCGGTTCGCGTTCGATGTCAGTGGCTAGAGCGAGTTTAGCAAAACCAAACCAAAACCGCTACACGCACTTTTTATTTATTTATTTATTTCATTTCATTTCTTGTGGATTTCCAATCTTTCCTACGCCGGCGACCACACCCCCCCGCGCCACCGCCACGTCCACATCCACCGTGCGGCCAGCGGACTCCGGCGACTTGCCGCCGCCGGCCATATTTCATGGCCGGAAGAGCGACTCCTGTCGTGGAAAGGTTCGAGCTTTTCACTCTGTTCTTGCGTGCTTTTTTTTTTTCTTTCGGTCCGGCTTCGGTGTTTCGGTCTCGGTAATCATTGTGTTTTTTATTGAATTTTGTGAAAAGAGTTTTGTTTTTTGTGGAATTCTGGTGCTTGGTTGCTATTTTGTTGGGTTGGAATTTGAGTGTTGAGGCAGACGGTTGGGCGGTCAGTGGGAATGAGTGATTTGAGTGTTGGAGCATGTTTTGTGTGTGTGTGTGTGTGTGTGTGTGTGTGTGTGTGTTTTTGATGGTTATGAGCTTGGATATGGATGGAATTCGCGTTTTCCAGGTGTTTCTATGGATTGATTTTGTGAACGTTGATGCTTTTGATGGGAAATGCTTTGCCTTTGTCATTGCTAGCAGAGTCGGAGTGATGTTGGAGGCATCTTGGTCGGGTCGGAATCTTTTGTTTTTAATTTTTTTTGGTCTATCTTTTTGAACGAGTTTTGGTTTTTGGTGTCATTTGATACTTGATTGCTGTTTTTGTTGGTTGAACTTGAGTGTTGCTACAGCTGGTTGGGTTCTTAGTGGGAGTGAGTGATTTCAGTTTTTGAGATTCCAGTTTCATTTTTTTGGTGGTTTCGATTTTACATTATGACGGATTGCTTGTTTATGAGTGGTTTTTGGGTTTTATTCGCTGTTCATTGTTGCTTTTGACGGGAAAAGGCTTTGCATTTGTTAGTACATTCTGTGGTAGTCCGGTAGATTCTTTGAAGTTGGAGAGGGGTGGGTCTAGGTTGTGTCACTATGAAATGGTCAGTCACTGATTTTTGTTTAGATTTTCGTGTTGACTGGTCGTTGCCATGTCTCATTTTTTGGCAATTTGCGTCGGCTTGCCTTTTAAATTTGATTCCTTGGGTTTTTTGTTTCACCGTCGCCTTACTCTTGTGGTGAAATGCTACTGTGAGAGCATGTCGGATGGACAGTTGTTTGATTCCAAATATGTTTATTTTTCATGATGTTTGAGGGAAGAAATGTGCACACATCTGTGTGTGAACAAATGAATAGATGGTGTGTTTAAGCCATCTGAACTTTTGTAAAGATTAATCATTATGCAACGCAAAAAGGTTCCCGAAAGTCTGTATCTTCGTGTGCTGATTTTATTGATCTTATCGTCAGTCACTTTCAGCCGTTACAATTATGCCTCTTTTAATCATGTTGTCTTTATGCATGTTGGTTTCATTTTAAGTTTACGTGTTAGCATTCCATTTGGAGCTAAGAATATTTGGAGCAAGGTTTCTTTTGACTGGGAAGAGTTAAAGAAATGGTAAAACTTGCGTACTTGTGCGTATCTTTGCTTTTGGCTTGAAATTAACTCGGAATGGGCATGCATTAGGACCAGTATAAGGTTTCAGTTTTTATTGCGGGAAATTATTTCTGGATTGCCGTCTTTGTATTTTATTTTATTTTTTTGCAATGTCCAGATGTTGGGACTAATTGTGCAGGTATTGCCTGCATTGTCGAAGCTTTTATATGTCTCGTTACGACTGCAGCTAGGGTGGTCTTAACTTGTTATTGTTATGTATAGGTGGAGGGGCTTCTCTTATTTTGACAAGTGCTGATATTTCTTTATTCACATGGTTATGTTGTACTCACAAACATTGGTAATCTTTCTAGCTTATTCTTCTAAATGATTCCTTCTTATCTTGCTTGAGGATTATATTTAAGAAATAGAATGCCTTACCAGGTTATAGGATGAGCAAATATTGAATAAAAAGTGTGAGAATGGAGAAGCAAATGCCAGGATGCATGGGAAGTGTTGTCAATCTGTTTGATTTGGGACCAAGTTTTTCTGGAAATAGGCTTCTTACTGAAAAAGCACATCATGATAGTGAGTGTCTTAACATTTTTTTTTTCCTTTCTCGATCTTCTCTAGCGTGAATCATTGTTCCAGTTAAAAAGCTAGAGTAGCGTCATTTAGTTCTAAATTACAAATATATCTATCAGGTGTCTTTGTGGATTTTTGTTAACTTTTTTATCCATTAGGTTTAGGTTTCAGTTTGAAGTTAATTATTTACGATTTTCACTACTTATGCACATTGTGAATTTTTGTACCTGCCTTGGTTGCATGGTGAATTACTCTAATAGTTGATTTTAATTGAGGGCCAAGGCTCCTTTACCGTTAGGGGCTGCTAGTTATATCGGCCAAACAACTTGCTAGCAGCTTAGCACCAATGAACAGACAATAGCCATAGAGATCATGTACTTCATCACTAGCTAACATTATGGTCATTTATTATAGTCCACATGTTTGGTAATCTTTTTGGTGTTTCCTTTTTCTTGTTTCCTCTAATTTTTAAACTATTGAGTCATTTAAATGACAGATCTTGACTGAATGTGACTTTAATCTCTAGACACCTATTGATCTATATGTTTGCCTATGGATTCTCTTCCTGTGATGCAAATAGTTTTATTATATTTTACTATTAGTCACTAATATGTTTTTTTGCTTTCCCTGAAAGATTGTCATGCAATGATTTGCTAGTTTTTTTTGGGAAAAAGATCGATAAAATCGAGCTTTATTTGCTAGTGTTTGCTCTTTCCATTTATGCCTATGTCCGTCAATCTTTTTGTTTTGTGTATTTATTCTGATGGGCTGTCTATTTGCAGGAAGTCACTCATCTAGAGACCAAGAGGCAGCAAAGAAAGTTGCAGATACTGTTGATAATCATACAAAAGAAAAACTTGTCTGATTTCTGAATTGCTGGTTTTTATTTTATTGTTATTTGGAGATGCATAAGTTTCAGCATCCTAATCGTTTCTGTACTTATCTGGGGCTAAATTTTTCAGGCGGCATGTGACCTGAAGATCAACAAGAAGTCTAGTGGAACGCCTATGAAGATGCTTATAGCCCAAGAAATGTTAAAGGAACCAGATTGCAGACGGAAACCACCCAGTGTTGTTGCAAGGCTGATGGGTCTTGATGCACTTCCACCACAGAACCAGATTTTGAAAGTTGAAGAATCCTTACCAGCTAGCTACACCCAAAGTAAAACAACAAAATATGAAGCAGGTCCAAGGAGTTGGTCGGATAAAGATGACTTCCCAGAGGTGCATTCCTCACGGATTTTTATCCAAGAAACACATGATTACAAAGATGTGTATGAGGTACAACACCAATCACATAAAACCAGTCTAATAGAAAATAGAGACCTTCAGAAGACAAAACAAAAGGAAGATATAAATGAAAAAATGGCTCTTGTTCGTCAGAAATTTATGGAAGCAAAGCGTCTTTCCATGGATGAGAAACTTCGGGACTCCAAGGAGTTTCAAGATGCACTAGATGTCCTTAGCTCTAACAGAGATGTGTTCCTTAAATTTCTTCAAGAGCCGAATTCTTTACTGTCAAATTATCTGTACGAGTTGCAGTATGTCCCTACTCCTGCGGAAAGCAAAAGGATAACAGTATTGAGACCAGCAAAGGTAGCAGAAGAGAATGAAGAAAAAAAAGTGAAGAGGGTGAAGAGGCAGTTCAGTGCAGAAACAAATGACTGGAATAGAAATAGTACTCAGTGGGGTGGCTCCAACATTCATCTTAAGAGACACAACACCATTCAACCAACTAGAATAGTTGTTCTAAAGCCTAGCCCTGGGAAAGTTGTAGAAGTAAAGTCTTTATCTTCTCCTACTTCACTACGGAAATCACATCAGGGAGCTAGTGATTGTAATGAAGGCTATAGGATTGGTAAGACGAAAGAGTCAAGAGAATTAGCAAAGGATATAACATTGCAAATGAGGAAAAATTTGAGTAGAAGCTATGGGGATAACTCTTTTTGGTCATCTGCTTTATCAAATGGATATGTGGGTGATCAGAGTTCAGTTAGCAAATCAGATACAGAAGACGTAGAAGAGGACAATTTCAGTGATTCAGATATCTTGGCTCCTACTTCAAAACACTCGTGGGATTTTATCAGAAGATATGATAGTCCTTTTTCCTCAAAATCCTTTAGTCAGGCATCCAATTCACCAGAGTCATCTGTCATCAGGGAGGCCAAGAAGCGTCTTTCTGATAGGTGGGCCATGATGGCAATGAATATAAATTTACACAAGACACAGCATGCTCATAGAAGCGCAAGTACATTAGGTGACATTTTATCTATTCCGGAAGCTAAGGTGTCTACTCAATCTGATAAGGAGGTTAAAAGCAATGGGAAGAACATTTGCTCTAGCAAATCTTGTGGTGGAGAACAAGAACTTGGAGTCTTAAGCTCAGGCATGTCAAATGGGGAAAATATGGATAAATGCATGGAAGGTTCTCCTAGGAGCTTGGTAAGATCAAGATCTGCCCCTTTATTATTAAGAGCATGTGAGATGGCTAAGTCAAATGTTGAAGCACCTTGCCTAGAACATAAAACTTCTACTCTTAAGGATGACACCAAGCCAAAGAATGGAAAATCATCAATCAAGGACAAAGTTTCTTTCTTCTTTTCTAGGAATAAGAAGCTGAATAACGACAGGCAATGCCCAACTACCATGATTGGTTCACAAGATCCTTCGCAGTTGGAAAGAATTTCTGATACAAATCAGGTCTTGCTTGGTAATAAGTTTGATGACCTTTCGGCTTGTGCCAGTACTAGCTTTGACAGTGGAGGGATCGTAGTGAACTTAAAGGAATTGAATAACAAACCTTCTTCACTGAGACATGGATCATTGACTTGTAAGGTAGCCTTCTATGCTTAATCTTATCAGAGATACTTAATATGATGGACAATATGCTTTTTGGTTTACTTTTCATCTTTCGATGTTCTTGTGCAGTAATTGTACTTGGCTGCGACGCCATTGTGCATCTCCTATTGATATTTGAAAATAAGTTTATTCCTTGAAAGCCCACTTTTTTAATCCAAAGATTATTATTCGCCTCTAGGGGTCTTCATCCCTTGGAAAGACTGGCGCAACTGAGCAGCTTGATGATAATCGTGAACAGCCCAGTCCAGTCTCCGTCTTGGATGCTTTGTTGGATGAGGAAGTGAGCACTCCCGGATCTGGGGGAAATGTGGATGTGGGTAAGTTCACTTGGCAACTATGTTTACGCCGCATGCTTTACTGAAAAATTATGGGACTAAGTCTAACTTCATGCACAGATCAAACTAGTCATCTTCGTCTTCTTAAGTCATGTGATGCAACTGCAAAGTCTCCTCTAATTGAATCAGTTACCCGATCCTTATCATGTTGGGATGATGGAAACTTGCAAACGTTATCGTTAATTTCCTCAGGGGGCTGTACTTCAAGATACGCAAGGGAAGTAGCCCAAGAGCAGGATTGGTTTCTATATGTCCGTTCATTACTTGCTGCTGCTGGCCTAGAGCAGGAGACTTCTGTTACTGTCTTCACCAAATGGCACTCTCTTGAAAGTCTCTTGGAACCATCTTTGGCTGAAAAATGTGTTGTTGGGGAAGACGATGAACAGCTGACCGAGGCTCAGCGCATAGAGAGAAGATCTGATAGGAAACTTGTGTTCGACTCTGTAAATGCAGCTTTACTTGAAGTGGTGGGTTTTACAATTGACTCAAGCGAATGTGTTCTTATGTCTAGTAAAGCGGGGAGAAAAAATGTACACGTAATGGGGGAAGTATGGGGCCTAATAAAGGAGTGGTTATTCAGTAAATCCAAAATATGTGGTGGGGGAAGTGAAGATGGTCACTTGGTTGAGAAAGTTGTGAGAAAAGAAGTAGTGGGGAAGTGTTGGGAAGATCTAACAAAATTGGAAGTAGACAAGGCAGTAAAAGAGATTGAGATGTGCATTTTTCAGGAATTAATTGAGTCTTTGGAGGAGCTGACCTAACAAGGCATGATCCTTGCTTCCTTTTTTTCTTTTGGCTTAACATTACCATTTAATGTTACTCCATATTAAGACAGGTAAAATTCGTGTTTCTTGTATTGTTTTTTTCAAATCTACCGTGTATTAATGTAATGTTGAAATTATCTACCAGTTGTACATAATTTTGTTGTACATAAAATGCCCTAATTGAGCGTACTAGTTTGCGAGTATTTTGCATTCGACTCGATTTGATTCGATTCAAAACTCAACATTTAAATGTTTGAAATTAAATTTGATTCGAGTTCAACTCGATAAAATAATATAATAATATAATTTTAATATTATATATATACTCATACTAATAAATTTAATTATAACTATATTTATTTATCTATAATAGACTAACAAATAATTGAGATAACAAAGAACCGGTTTTTAGTTTACGAACGAGTTGGGTTCAAGCTCAAAAAAATTAAACAATTTAAGTTTATTCGAGATCAAGTCGAGCTCAAATACGTAAAAAATATTCAAATAAAGATCGAACATGTATGCTCAAAACTCATTCGATCTCAAGCCAAATTCAAATGAACTTGAAACTATTCGAACAAGTTCGAACACAAGTCAAGCTCGACTCGCTAGCTCATTTAGCATCCCTAGGTATAAGTTGTGATACATTTGTTTATTATAACTTATAAGAAACAAATTTTGCAACAATAAACATAAATTTATCGGGAAATAAGACAATTGAAGCGTTTAATATTTTCCCAAGGCTAAATGGTAATATGAAAAGAACAATTGAAGGTTATATTCATCAAACGATACTCCAAGTCGAAGGAGATAGAACTATTCACTTTTTTAAGTCTTGTAGATGTAATGAAAGATTCAAATATGGCTGCAACTTAAGATGCAAAAGGTTGCTTGGAAAAAAAAAAAAGGTGCTAAGGTTTCCCTACTGATATATAGATAAACGGTGTGGAGGGATAAATTTTGTATCACCCAACCGAATCATTTAGGATAAGCTGAATAACTATATTTTTTCCCCAAAACACATGTTCCATGAATCCAACTTAATAAGTTAGAAGTAAAGAAAACAGGAGAGAGAGAGAGAGAGAGAAGAGATTTTATTTTTTGTTCAAACGATATGAGGTTGAGAGTCTGCTTATTGTATAAGCGAACCTATGAGCTCCTGTAAATAGAGGATGTCCTTGATCAACGAGGTAACTCGACGAAAGAATAATTATAGCTTGCAAACTTGGATTCCTGCATAAAAACTTAATCACCAAAACATTAGGAACTTATTTTTTGAGCGTTGACATTAACTTGTGTAAATATGTTGAATCCTATCCAATGCTGTAATTAGAATCATTAACTTTTTAAGTTATCACTCTACATTTGCTCTATTATTATTTTCTGTATAAGTGTTGGAACTTGGAAGTGTGGGCCTTTTGAGGCAGATCAAATTTCATGCGACATGTGTGATGTATATGCCCAACCTCCAATCTGTCAATTTGCTCGCAATCATTTTAGAGTATCCAACCTAACACATCAAACATTGTCCACGTCAACTTTTGCTTTTGTCGGTCGTGTAGGTATATATATAGATTTGAATCATTTGACATGGAAACTAACCCCGACAAGCTTCTTTCTTATTGAATTTGTCGCTGCTTGCTGCAAGACAAATCAAACGGTACGTGTAGGACCCATGCAAGATTTCCATGTCATGAATATTTTTCTCAATCTCAAGTCCATACAGGCTGAGAACCAATATTTTGAAACTGGGATTAGATACTCAATTGTGTGATAAGTGTAAGCATCTAAGCGAAGGCGGTGTACTAAGATGACCATATTGTCAAATTTATCGACAAATTATCATGCTTAACTGCAATAAATGTTGATAAATGTATACTATCAGTATATATAGACAACATTTTTCCCTCATAGTGACTTAGATAATGTTTATGTTTTTTTTTTGGTTGGAGTCAAGCTCGTAATTAAATGGATATCAAATTTGTCATTGAGAAAGTTGTAATTATTTATGACTTACAGTTGAAGTGAAAGTTTAAAAAAAAAAAGAGTAAATAATCTCAAGAAAGAAAAAATGGAATTTAAAAATAAACAACGGGCATGTACGCTTGTCACCTTCAACCCTTGTAACGTAACATTATTGCTTGCATTCTAGTGTTTTTATCAAGAAAAATTGGTACGAGCAACAACTAACACTTTTATTTCGGCTACATTTACGTTTAAGATAAACCCTTAAATTATAAGACTGATTGGCTGATAAAGGCAAATTTATCCAAATAACAAAAAAATACAGCTATGCCATAGATGACCAGCTAGATTTTCATATTGTTAATATTTCTATAGCAACATATTTTATACTAAGCTTTCTCGGTTTTATTTCCCTGCCCACGAACTTACATATTACATTATTCAACTCAATTTCAATTAACAAAGGCTGGTGAAATTTCTTAGAAATGTTTTTAAAAAAATCCTAAAGATTTGAGGCATCTATAACTACCGCCAAATCTATATGAATTATCAAAAACCTTCTCAAAAAATATCATTAGTCCTAGGAAAATACGTACTAGGCAGTGGAAAAAAAGGTATTTCATCAATTAGCAGAACTCAAATTTATGAATAATTATAAATGGTAAATGCAATGCAGCCTTATTTTGAAGAAATGGTCAAAACAAAAGCTTTGACTTACTAGTCCAGGTCCTCGTGGACAGTTGGCTCTGCAGTCTATGCCTTCCCAAGCACGCAAGAAGAAGCGTCACAAGACCGCTCCGGTGTTCTTGTACTCACATGAATCTTAAACCACATACTTCTCAAATATAAACGAAAATAATTCAAATAGAAATAATTGCACAAAACTACAGAGATTGACTAATTTTGTGCACAATTAAAGAACCAAAACTCAACTCTTTGAGTAAGTTAAATTATATATGGATTTCGAAGACGAGATGATTTATCATATATACAACTTTCTCAGAAGAAACTAATATAAGAATGACCAAGGAAAAAAACAAAATAAATACACAAATTTATCCACGTCATACTTTCAGATCACAGCAATTTACTGATGTTGTAGCAAAATATAACCACCTGAAACACATTTCCCGCAGGAAAGTTAATGTTTACCATATATTCTGTTCTCGTCTATACATAACAAACTTCAACTGAACCTGTAATATTCCTTGGAAACCATGGCAATAGCAGATAAAAGCACAATTCTCTGTGGCTTAATTTTCATTAGCCACGACATGTTATTGTCCCGTAGTTGAGTCACTAGCTTCCATTGACCTAACATGCTCAACTCTCAAATACTTAGGAATTAAGGACTATCATGAAGTCAAATCATCTATAGCCTAATTATGTAAATGAATTTATTGCAATAGAGCGGTCAGACAGTGAGAGTAGAACAATAGAAAACATAGCCATGTGAAAAAGCTTACATGGCAATAGAGGGGGTGAAAAAGGGCTACAGAACAAAAAAATACCAGTGATAAACAAAATTCTGTCATTTTTGTTTTAAAACTCTAGCCCATCCAAAGTTTCAACACTCTATCTTTGCCACCAGATGCTACCTTTTCCCCATCAGGACTCCAATCAACCGAAAAAACCTTAAAGGAGTGCAGAAAAAAACAATTCAATATGTTAAGATAACAAAAGATGTCCAGCATAGCTAGAGAAGCCAAAAGTTCAAACCTCATCGGCATGGCCAGGAAGATCCTGTTTCAATTTGCGCGTTCTAATATCCCAAACCTGATACATAGCTTCAGTATATATCATAAGTACATTTGAAGAGAACCGCAAAAACACATTGGATGCATATAATTTATTTAAGACATGTAAAATGCAAATATCAAAAACAATAAAAATTGCTAAGCAGCTGATGGTTTGCTAAGCCCCAAACTGCAAGCATCTAACACAAAGTGAACACAAAAAAGTAGATGATGGAGATCAAAACTGTATCATACAGCATCAAACTTATTAACTAAAGGTCCTCACACAAACAGTAGCAAGAAACATGATTCTTCTGCAAAATAGTGCTTATAGCATATTACACGCTTGCACCCAGAGATACAACCGTACAAGAATGCCCCCAAGATGAACCATAACACATATCAAGAACTAACAGTTCATACCTGTTTGCCAAATCTTTGTTATAAATTCAACATCTTCAAAAGAAGATTCTATCTAAAATCACCCTAATCTCCATCAAAAATTATTCCAAAAAGTCAATGAACCATCAGTAATAGCATTACTACGTCGACATAAGTGAACGCCAAAGATGTTTATATATGTCAATGTGTTATTACCTTTCTATAAAGCATGACAATTACTTCTCATATAATTGAGCTTAAAATGCTTAGCATGCCATTTTTAATTCCTTCACTTTATTGATGATTGCTCAATAAATCCATTATCTCAAAATTAACAATCATCTCTCTTATATCCTGCAGAATCCTTATTTTTAGCCCACGTGCATCTTCACAAGTTAAGAAATAGAGCATTAATTCATCAAGTGAGCAATATATACATATAAATGTGCCAGGCAACATATTAAAAGCTGACAAAACCATGTCCCATGTAAAATCAATGTAGTAGAATCAATCAATGAGTTTTGGTAAAAAAAAAAAAAAATCTCAACGGCAGTATTCAAAATATCTGCTCATAGACAAGCAACTACACTAGTAAAGCACAAAAAAAAACCTTCAGAGTAGAATCCTTGCTTCCACTTAAGAGCAGCCTACTGTCAGCAGACCAACTGAAAGTTGAAAAACAGATACATGCCATTTTACAAAAGCTAAAAAACTTGAGCAATTGACAGGCCGTAAGGAAAAAACACATTTAACTACCTTATTTGATAAACAGGTCCAACATGCCCACGGAATGCAGCAACAAAAGCACCTGTGCTGCCATTCCATAACTTGACAGACTTATCAAACGAGGCACTTGCGATCCATTGACCATCAGGTGAAAAGTAAACATGGTTTACAAGCTGGAAAAAGTAAAACCAAGATTCTATTTTAAATTCTTGTTTACAGGTTCTTGTTTTCAGCACCAATTAATGAGGTTATTGCATTTTATCCCCCAGAAATAGGATGCATGAACATCATTGTATCCTACGTTCTAGATTGGACAATCTAGTATCACATATTGATTGCTCCTTTACATAAAATAAATGAAATAATAAAAAAAAAAGCAGAAAAAAAGAGAGAACTATTTGCCAGAAGTCTCTATAATGAGATAAAAGGGTACCATTATTGTTGCCAAACCTGTTTCATCAGTTATCTCAAAGCAATTTATTTAAAAAAAACCATTACCACACCGTTAATCTACCTGTTGATGGCCAGTTAAGCGTGCTTTTGGATGCTTGCTAACTGCTGGTTCCCAAAGGATCATGGTAAAATCATCAGATCCAGACACAAGCTTTTCTGAACCATTATTTTTCATTTTATTGTATCTTTCGAGAGCTGCCTGCAGCAATTGAAAGAAAGATATATGGTTGTAAAATATCAATGAAAAGAATAACTGTATTTTCATTAACGTTGCGGATATTTATAGTTAGTCTTCCCCCTTACAGTTGCCCAACGAAGTTCAGGCAATGTTAGTTGTTGTGCATGCAAACCTCGTGTACAGTAGCAGGAAGTTGCTTAGAAGTGCTTGAATGCGTGATACAGAGTTGGCAGAAGTAGTTTCCATTTGTACAACTTAAGTTCATAAAATGAATTGCAAATCATCCCATGCTTCACGAAGCAAGGCAGACCCAAAATATTTTTAGTTCGTATTTATTACGAAAAGGAGTTTTTTTACCTCTTTCATTTTGTCTGGCGAAGAAAATGACTTCTTAGTATGATCAAACGCCCCAGTACGCAAAACGTACTCAGTGCTGAGTGCAAGAGAATTTACCCAATGACCATGACCCTTGCAGAATACAAGTCACAGGTGGATCTATGTTAAGAATTATACAAGAACTAAAAAGGCAGGTTTCCAAAAGAAGTCACTTGTAGCTTATAAACTTTTACGCCAGCCCAAGGGAAAATGTATACTATTAATTTAAGGTAGACAAACTTACTTCTCAAAGTTAAACTAATGGCCAAGAGCACAAATCTTTTAGCATACATACAAAAGGCAATCATTTTGGCCATTAAAGATGGTACCTTGAGTTCACGTATTAGCTTTCCCTGTGTTGTTTCCCACACTTTAATTGAACAGTCCTGGGAGCTGCACAAAGTTCAAATTGTGTAATTAGCGATCCTAATTCAAATTAAAAAAAAACAATATTCTCATGTCAAGATAATAAAAATAGTACCCTGAAAACAAATAATCAATTACAAAACATATTTAAAAGATAAAAGCTCTTGATCAAAATCGCAGAATACATATACCCAGTATAAATGATGCCATCTCCTCCCCATTTTACACAAGTAACTGCCAGGGTGTGGCCGCTAAGAACTATAACACATCTCTTCAATGAGACATCCCAAATCCGTGCATCTCCATCCTTACTGGCACTTACAAAACGGCGAGATGGAGACTGGAGGTGCACTGGCTCCCACGAAATACCAGTTATCCATTTTTTGTGACCCTAAGAAGCAGAAATAAGAGTACGATTGCAGATATATGATTTTTTAACTTTCACGAATGATATTTAGCGAAAAAAATTAAGATAATAACGTAACATTTTTAACAGAATTAAATTACAGAAAAGAACATTTAACTTTAGAAAAGAATGCAAACCAATGTTTAAAGCAAAATGGCAAAGAAAAACAGAACACGTAATGGAAAAAAATCAGTATAATTTCATGGACAGCCTAGATGTCATAAGGGATGCAGAAGTGGGGGAAATTATGAACTAACTGTGAGAGGATTGCCTGACTGCTTCCCTGTCTGTGGGTCCCAACAAAGAAGTTCCCCCGTCTTACTACCACTAACAAGGTGTTTGCCATCAGGTGACCACGCAATGCACAGGACCCAATTTTTGTGCCCTGAAACATTAAAAACACAAGACAAGATAGTGAAGAAACACCGAAGAACATCATTTTTCTTCCTACAGTCCTACTATCACTGGTCTTACAACACTTGAGAAGTTAAGATTCACGAAATACAACCATGTATAGAATGAAAGTATAGAATTCAAAGCAAAGGGCTTTTGACAAACATACAATTTGAGTTTTGCATAATGGTCTATCTACAGGGATGATATTGATAGCAATAGCATCTTCAAGAAAATTTTGACATGTTCATCAAAAAAAGGTCACCTTATATTGATGCTTTAATTAGTTGTGTATTCTCTTTTGAAGAACAACAGAAAAAAAAATGTAAAGGAGCTCAAAGGTGAACCATCAATCTTTCACAGTGCAACTAATCAAAAGGCAGCAATCCGAAAAAAGGAAAATGAGGGGCCCATAAAAAGTATATTAAAGCATGGGGCACTTCAACAAGAATAATAAAATACCTTGGCAGGTATAAAGTGGGGTTTGTGTGTTAAGATCCCAAAGCCTAACCATTGTGTCACCCGAACCACTAGCAAGATGCTGGCTGTCAGGACTAAATGAAACAGCAAGAACAGCTTCAGTGTGCCCTACACAAAGGAAGGATTTAAATGATCTAAAAAGTAAAATCCCTTCAAGCAGACATAATCGGTAAGACACCAAAATTCAATGTGTACTCCTGAATAATCTCAATTTTCAATTATTCAACCATCAAACATAGCCTGTCAATAGAACAGCGTAATAGAGAGACATCAAGGAGCTTACCAGCTATTGTCGCAGAACACCTATTGACAGGGCGAATTCGAAATACAGCTTGGGGTTGGTAAACAATACGTAATACCTTTTCCACAGAAACTACAAAAATTACAAAAGGGGAAAGGACATTTTAGCTCAATATAAACTCAAAAGAAGATTTAGCAAGTTTCTTAAAAAGCTAAAAAAAATACAATTAATAATTAGGAGAAAATTCTAAAACAAGACTGTATAGGATAAAGAAGGATACCTTTGTTCTTCTCCAAGTAGGAACCAAGGTGAGTAAGCAGCTCCTGGTCTGATATATAGAATGCATATGGCAATTTTTCCTCCTGAAGAAAATAAGATTTCAGAAAACACACTTAGGGCAATGCTGCAATAGTAGGCTGGCTTAACAGGACCAGTCAAAAACGGTGGGGGAAAGATTACGTTCTTCAGAAGTTGGTTAACAACTTCCTGGAGTTGGACAGGACCAACATTCTCGGGCAGGTACATGGATGGGCCAAGGGGAGTGCCCTCGTGGTCGCTCAAGAGGCACATCACATTCTTCATAGGCTTCTGCTCCTCTCCTGCCTCCATGTCCATCGTCATTCTCTCTTTCGTTGAGACAATCTTTTATTAATCAGAAGTCCTTTCAGCAGTGCAATGGATGCTTATGTAGCTCACTTTTGAAAACCCTATAAATAGACATGAAAAAAAAATGGCATTCTTTGTCTGCATATACGCAACTATGATCTGGCACAACCTTTATGGCGTAAGTGACCACAAGCAGCATCTACATAAATGTCCATAAAGAGTACCCTACTCATCATAAACCCGGTAGCACCACAGAGATCCATTCAGTTGTAAGCTTAATTACAAAAAACATTATGGCGTAAGTGACCACAAGCAGCATCTACATAAATGTCCATAAAGAGTACCCTACTCATCATAAACCCGGTAGCACCACAGAGATCCATTCAGTTGTAAGCTTAATTACAAAAAACATTATGGCGTAAGTGACCACAAGCAGCATCTACATAAATGTCCATAAAGAGTACCCTACTCATCATAAACCCGGTAGCACCACAGAGATCCATTCAGTTGTAAGCTTAATTACAAAAAACATTATGGCGTAAGTGACCACAAGCAGCATCTACATAAATGTCCATAAAGAGTACCCTACTCATCATAAACCCGGTAGCACCACAGAGATCCATTCAGTTGTAAGCTTAATTACAAAAAACATTATGGCGTAAGTGACCACAAGCAGCATCTACATAAATGTCCATAAAGAGTACCCTACTCATCATAAACCCGGTAGCACCACAGAGATCCATTCAGTTGTAAGCTTAATTACAAAAAACATTATGGCGTAAGTGACCACAAGCAGCATCTACATAAATGTCCATAAAGAGTACCCTACTCATCATAAACCCGGTAGCACCACAGAGATCCATTCAGTTGTAAGCTTAATTACAAAAAACATCAACATACAACACAATGTCATGAAATAAAAATTGCCTATGATGATTATACGTAGTTTTTCAAAACTACGCTAGATTAATCAATTATAATAAAACATGCTGGAAGGCGTACAAATCATGTGAAACTTGAATTTGATTAGTTTCTTTAAGAATTGGGGGTTGACCAATGATCCCCTCCCAGAGAATACATACTTGAAATGGCCGTCACCACCTTATAACTCAAAATGACCAACAGCAAAGAATATCAATCAATGATTGAGACAACTTACAAAAATCGAGACAACGAGATTATGAACACAAACAAGAAAAGCTAAAATTGGACTTAAAAGAATCGCGCGCAACAACATGTACTGCCCGCGAATACATGAGACAGGCTTCTCAAGCTCGTCGCCGTGTACCTGCTAAGTCGGCGGCGGCCGAGGCTCACGGCGACGTCGGCGGACAGCGGAGAGAACGGCGTCAAAGCAGGGAGGAAGCGGTTTAGGTTTTTGAAATTCGAGGAACCTTAGTATATACGCTAGTGCGTATATACCGTAAATCCGCTGCATCAAATTCTAGCCGTGTAAATGAGCACAGGTGTTTGACTTTTGTTGTACCGAGTTATATTTATTTAAAATTTATGATATTTAAATTTGATTCGAATTTAATTTGAGCCTAATTTATATTTATATGCTCGACTTATATATAATTAAAAAAAAATTGAACACTATATAAGTTCAATATGACTTTAATAATATTTACGAGTCGAATCGAGCCAAATTAAATAATTTTTTAAGTTTAAATATATTAAATTCGAGTTTCAAGCTGAGCCGAACACTTTTCTAATCAAATTCTATTTATTGAATTCAACAAATTTATTAATTTTGAGTTAAATATTTTTTTGAATATAAAATTAATAAATACGAGCCAATACAAACCGACCCAAATACAAAAAATTTACTAGCAAGCTCATTTGCACCCCTAACCTTAATATGATCTAACAATTGGCTTACATCATTTGGACAACCTTGCCCTTACAATTGGTCCACAAATAGGTTCGGGCTAGGATAAATTTCACCAAAGCTGTTGCCCCTATATAAGCAATGCGATGAGTGAGAGGGATTTTATTTGATTGCATGCACTCGAGACCTCGTAAGAAAAAAAGCGTGATAATATAACTTTCAAAACATAAATGGCTACTTTTCTACTTCATCTTCTTCTTCTTTTTTTCTTGGAGCAAAAGCCATTGCTGCTTTTCTTTGGGTCAATTGACTGCGTATTTGTGGATTTCCCATTAAGGTTGAGTGTTTACAGTGCATTATTGAGTAATAATAAAGTGTTTGAAATAACGAATAACCACTCTACCAGCCTACGCCCAAGATCAGATGGAATGAGAGATGGTGCTGCATTAGCCTATGCCCAAGATCAAGATGGCCATGGAGTAGTCATAATTTTTGCTGCTCAAGTACTGGCGGGAAAAAAATTCCGGTGGGGGCGTCTCTCTCTCTCTCTATATATATATATATAATATAATACTATTACGAAAAGAAGACAGCAGTATGCACAGGAAAACAACATCGAAGATGATCTCCCCTACACCAAATGTGACTACCCTCGAAGAAAAAAAATCCCAACACGATTGCCGATGCACCCAGTGGTCTCATTCTCAAAACATTATCTTCTTCACGTCGACAATGCAGCTTCCTGCAAATTTGTCAAATTGCAACAATTCATCCCAACTGGGTATCTTCCATCGCACTCCTCGCATCTCCTGAGCTATGTCGATTATGATCGCATTGCATTCAACATAATCAATCAAAATGAGCAGAACATGTATGGCAATTGCACGGCTACATAGAGGAGACAATGAAAGCTAAAAAACTATATATTGCTAATAGCAATATTTAAGAAGCGCCATATTGCAGCTTCAGTTGCATCGCAACTAAAAAGTAGCTATATTTGTAATCTACAAAAATTAGCTGGCAGCCTCTCACAGCCTCTCCTACGATGGGTTAACCTGCAAGAAACAATCTTGGACAATGAGAACAGTTACCTACAGTTGATCCCCACTTCATGTAAAAGCGGAGTATAAAGCAAATATATCAGAGTGTTCAACTTCTAAAGATTAAAATGGGAAGCACGATTAAATATACAAGGCTTGGAAGTTCAATAATTCTCATATTGCCACAAGGTAAGAATGCATACCGGATTTTTACTGTCAGGAGCTTCAGTTGTCGCAGAAGTGTGTGGTCCTGTCGCAGTTGTTTCAGTCTGATCAAAAAATAGAAACAAGAGCCTTTAGTATCTTAGGAATTATTTCCAAGAAAAGCATGGAAAATTTACCATCTAAAAACAATAATCTAAATCAGGAACCAGATAAAGCTTTATATCTAGGTTAATGAGTTCCCATTCATCATGTATTCATTACTCTGATTGGACAGGGAAAACAACAATCACAAAGGGGATCAATTAGGAGGATAAAATCAGAAAATGATGCTGTTCAGTGGTACCATGCAGACTATTCCAGATGAACTGTATTACCTGTGGAGCCATTGGCATTGGGTGAAAGCTGAGGTAGCGCTGATAAGGATCAGGTAAATTCATCAGCGTTTGAGCATTTGGAATTTGTAGAGCAACCAAATTGAAGGCTGCATCTGTCTGACCGGTAGAACATGCTCTTGGTTGATCTGAAAGAGGAATGCGGGGCATTTGCAAAGGAGGAATTGGCAATCTCTGTCCCAAATGAGAAGCAACTCCATGTATAGGCATAGGTGGTAGAACTGGCTGAAATGGAAGCATTGGCCTGTTCAAGCTGCCAGATGCCATATCCATGGCCATGCTCATCCCCATTCTCATTCCCATGGGAGAAATGTAATGCTGGACTCCAGGATATACCATAGGGGCCATTCCACATCCCATAGACATCATCTGCATGAGTTGATACATTAGAAGTCTATGATGGTCATCATATATTCCTGTATTGAAGAAACACCTTTCCAAGATAAAGAAACTAGAAAAAAGGTTTAAACAATAAGGCATAAAATTAAAATGAGCTAGAAAATGCGTAAGTAGATAAGTAGGAAACAGGGGCAATGGGAGCACACAAGGCTAATCGACAATGGAAGGCTTATCGATCATTACATGAACAGGAGCATTTGCCCTATCTTCGATGATATTGATTAGGTTTTCTTGTCACATTGGAGATCCACGTAAACTACAACTAGCTAGCAACGTCAGATCAAGTCTTCCATTACTTGTGAAGAGCTGAACCACAACATATCCTATAATTAGGATTGATTAACCAACGAATAAATTGCACCTGCACTTGAAATTGAAGAGACTTCAAATACTCGATCGCTTCATCTAGCATGGAGGCTTTGTCAGACTGAGAATATTTACACGAGAGCATTCCACTTAGTATCAAATTTTACTAAATTATTGAATCAACATACCATATCGAAAGATATATTCCAAAGTTATTAAAAGAGGATGCATCAATTACTTTGTTACAATGCGGTATAAGTTCTTGCAAGGCCTTCATCTTCTCGTTGATTCGATCTCTACGTCGCTACACACATCACATACGAAGTCAATTCCTTCTTTCACATACGCTATGCAGGCTTGCAGCCAACAAACAAAAAGAAAGATTACCAAGAATTTAGACAACTCACATCAGCATCATAAAAGAGCAAAACCAACAGCAAGGAGGAAAAGAAACTTACCCTTTCAGACAGATTGTGGACCTCCGCGGCCCGTGCTCGCCTCGCCAATCGAGCGGGCTGCTTCTCCTCTACATGATCAAATTCTGAATTCTTCTCACCATCGTCTCGACACCCAATTCGCAAAGAAAGCTGAAATTTCAGCACCCATTGCTTAATTATGACCACAACATCGGACCAAATTATCACCACAGTAACTAAAATCCATCTATAAACAGTGAAACTGTGCCGCTAATAATTCCAGCTATTTGGGACCTATTTACAAACTACATATCAAAAATGAAGCTCCCGACTAGAAAATTACCAGGATAAGCAATCTTCTGAACTAGAACAACTTTAACAGTGCTGCAGCAAGTTCTTTCTTATTGATTTTAACGTATTTGACTATGAATATTTGACAGTATTTAACTAGATCAAATCAAGCAGAGCCACAGACAACTACTATACATTACTTAAAAAGGAGCAGGATATATGGACAGGAGTCACGGATAACATAATAAGTGTTATTAAAGCATATTATCAATTAGTTAATGTTAATCAAATATAATTATGGAGCCTAGCCTCTTTTTGGCCCTCCAACTCATCCCCCTCCCTCTTCCTCTTCCTATCGTTGGCCGCTGGCTCGTTCGGCGCCCAATCGCCGGAAGATGACGCCACTGGCGGGTCGCCCCCTCCAACTTCCCTATCGGCCCGCGGCGGCGCCGCCGTCGTGGCCGTCGAAGTGGAGACCCGCGGCGGCTCGGCCTGGGGGGCCTTCCCCGTGAGGAGGGAGAAATGCGCGAAATTGGCGGCGACCTTGTCGGCGTCGGGCGGAGGGATAGGCGGCACCTTCGGCTTGGGAGACGACGAAGAGGCTCCTGAGGGCCGCGCCACTGGCGGGCAGCTGCCGGCAGGGTGGTAGAAGAGATCGGAGCAGAAGTCACGATCGAAGGAGTCGTCAATGGGGTATTGTAGCCAGGAGGCCATCTCGTCCTCCTGGATGTGCAGCAGCTGACCCGGCGCCGATGACGGCCCAGCGACGCAGCCTCCGTAGCCGTCTTCGGCGGCGGACTTGTCGGGGAGGACATGGTGGAGAACAGCGGACCCGTCGCCGTGGTAGAATCTTACGGGCGTTTTCCTGGGGGGGCGCTGCGTCTGGTTGTGCATCACCACCTGCCCATTCTTCCATAGCAGCTCCACCAGCTCCTCCTCGGGCCTGCACCCAAAAAAAAAAAGTACCGATCTTTAGCAAACAGAGACAGCCATACAAACGTTCCGAACAGTGCCAATGGAAGCAAGAAAGCGCAGACATTTTGAGGTGCTGGTCGAAGAAGCAGTCAGAAGAAGTAGGGATGGAGTAACCGTCGTCTTCCATATTAAATTCCGGGACGATATGATGATTCATCGTCCAAAGTTGTTGACAAGATATGCAGTTAGCAGCTGGTCCCGAGCTCACCACCCAAAACCATATGTAGCATGAACAGCTTTCCGGGGGGTGGGGGGGTTTGAGGGGGAGGGGGATTTGGAGTAGAAGAAGAGGGGAGAGTGGGAACGGTGAGTTTGAGATGGTTTCCTCGCTATGGCGGGGAAGGAAGGATAAGCTGTTTAAGCTCTTCCACCTCCATCACTGTCTATATAGGCTATAGCTTGTCTCCAACTCTGTTCGTACAATGGTAGATATATATAGACAGTGAACTGATGCTTAGCAGTTTTGGAAGTCTGTCTTCTTGGCCTTGATTTCTCATTCATTTGTCTAATCATAAGTTATGACTTAATTTTTTAACTTGTTTGCTCAATTAAGTCATATTTATCTTAGTCATACCATGCTTTTATTTTCTTTTAGTTTATGACCCTTGTTTTATGATAATAGGCAGTTCTTTCTGGATTACAAACTTAGAGAGAGTGAAAGTCTCCACCTTTCATGGATATAAGTCAAATGTTGTACTTGACTCTCTTCCGGCGCCCACAGATTTTCTTACTTTGCTGCTGTCCAATGTTTTTAGTTTGCAAAATTTCATACTTGCAAGTTAAAGGTACGTGACTACATAGCTAGTATGTCTTTGAAAAATGTATATTTATATATTGCAGGGTCAAAATTTATAGCCACTCTGTTTTTATATCCGCCCACTGAAATAGATCACTTGGGGGGCATACTCGCTAATTAAATGAAATGAAACCAATAAGAATGAACTTATTTTTTGAGAGATCGTTTTTTGTTTTAAGTGTATAAACTCAATAAAATGTTTCCTGCTCAATTAAGTATTTACTTGACTATAATGCATTATCTTATTCTTGAAGTGCAGCTAAAGATTTTTTAATCGCAAAATATGGAGTTTTTTCAGCTGTAAATCTCTTTTTAAGAAATTTTGAAGTCATTAGTGCTTTCTTTGATGTCATAAGACACTAAAATTCCTAGCAAGTTGCGGAAATAAATAATTTCGTTTCTCTAATCAACTAAAAATAGCCACCTACGAATGAATGGAGCGGTCTTCTAATTCGTATCTTACATTAATCAATGCTTTTTTAATATAACTACATAGATATTTAATATGTAAAAACTACTATACAGGTAGAACCGAGAACGAGAAAGACGAATTCCTTCGTGTAAATTCTGATTTAAAACTATTTATTTGTTTTTTATATTTGAAGTTTTTTTTTTACTAAGGTTTAAAATTTTTGCATATTTAAAATTTTTCGATGTGCAAGTAAGTAACCAAAAAAATAAAAATGAAAAATAAAAAGAAGAAAAAGAAAGGAGGAAGGTGTAAGCAAACCTGTCCGGTTGCTCCATTATTGGCCTTTGCCATTCAAGCGGTCGGAAGCGGTGAACCCGTAACCTTTATGGCTTTACTGGACTCTGCAGTTCTGTCCTAACTCTAATTCCAATCGAGCTCTATCCTACCTGGTTTTTTGTGTATAAATATCAGAAATGGCAGCACAAGTTAACTGTTTCTTTCGTTTTCATGGCTACCGCGAGTCCACGACCGCCGCCATTGTTTTCCCACCCCTCTCGACGTTTGAAGCCTTACAGATGCTTCTACAAAAACTATTATTATTTGTTACCCGAATCGTTTATTGGATTACGTACAAACTTAAACTTACAACCGTGTATAATAAGTAAATTAAAACACTTCCCCCAAACAAACGCAGAGGATACTCTATCTACCTCGAGGAATCCTACCATTTTTCTCAATTTCTAAATTCTAAGTGCATGATATTTTTGAAAAATAATAACAATTATTTACCATTTTCACCTCAACTCTTGAAATTATTGCAACCATTAAAGATCTCAATACAAATAAAATAAAAAATAAGTAGACTAAATTATCAGAATAGTATAAAATAGTTTTTAATAATTTAAGACATAATAAATTTATTGAAGATATTTGTAATGTGCAAAATGATAAGCTTTAATCATTTTTAAAAAAATAATTAATCAAATTAAAAATTTATAAGTCATATTTATTAATATGTCGGCTCTTACTTCAATAAGTATTAAATATAAAATTAATTTGGATATCTCATAATTTATAGGTTGTAAAAAATTTTCTTTCTCTGAGTGGGCTTAATCTCGATATCAAACATAGTATATCCCAATAATATGGTCTATAGTTTGAAAAAAAATAACTAAATCCATCGGTTTATATTTATTGGGTAGGATTGGTGCAAAATTATTATTTGCAAGCAAATTTTGGATAAAAATACTTATTACAGATAATACTTAAGAAACTGTAGGCAAGTAAATGCTCACCAATACCATATCATGCGGATGATGTATGAAAAAAAATTTCGAGAGTAATATGGTATGCAATAAAACCCTTACAAACCGACATGATTTCTTAACTAATATTAATCGAGAAGATTTTAACTAGATGTTTTCATTAGGGTTCTTCCTCACATTTATTTACAACCATTTTCTCATGATTCACCTATGATTTTATCCGATAACTATAATTTTTTACTTAAGAGTATGTTTGATTGCCTCAAAATTAAATAAAATAATTGTAAAATCTGGAGATAAAAGATTTCCTTGAAAGTAAGTCTATATAAACATTTAAAAAGTAATTTTATCATGTAAAAGAAATATAAATCGAGGAAAGTTTAAGAGGCATACATGAAAAAGAAATATTTCATTTTGATCTATTTTTCTACTATCAAAATATGTAAATAAAATCTATAAAATTTTAATGTCATTTATTTTCATTGCATTTTATTTTTTAATGAAATGATTTTTTTATTTATGGTACTTTTTCATGCCAACAAAACGAACACTTAAAAAACAAACACACAATATCTATTTAAGATTCTAAGATGATAGAGATGCTAGATAAATATAAATTTGACATTGACGTCTTGGTAATACATCTTAGCAATTTAATGGGAAAATTCTATTGAAAATTATATGTAAAATGTTTTTTTACTTTTTTTGTTCAGATTATCATTGTACTATTCCCAAATATTTGTTTTTTGTGGAAATTTAAATGAATAGTCATTATTTTATCCAAAGAAAGTAATTTAATAGATATTTCAAAAAGAGCAATTAAAGGCATAACTGTTATACTTAGTTCGACAAATTATTATTATTTTGTTATTAATGCATATGAATTGAAATTCTCAAACAAAACTCGCAAAGTGGACTGATTCCTGACTAGTTTGCATTTTATAGATTTAAGAGCGGATTATTTTGTTCATTAGCATGCTATTATTTTTTGATGCATATATATATATTAAAAGAGTTTAAATCATTTAAAAGTAATCTACAAAAAAAGGCATTATAATTATCAGTTACGAATATATGGGATGATAATGAATTTTCAAATTTTACGAATTGAATAATTAATTCTTATAGGCATATATGAACCAAGACCATTAATAAGATGAATTATTAAGATGCGTAGATTTATACAATACATAAGGGCAAAAGAGTTTAAAAAAATTGCCACTTGGATTGTGAATCGTCATTATTATTATTATTATTATTATTTTACAATTAAATCATTTTTTTTTTGTATTTCCTCCTCAAACAAAGACCTGGCTCAAGCTCCATCGATTGCTTTCTTTTTTCTTGTAAATCTAATGTTTGTTGATAAAATTTTTCTTGTCACACAATAATTATTTTTTTATCTGCACGAAAATAAATAACGATTCTTTTCAACTCTACACAATAATTATTTTTTCAACGATGAGATGAGCGGGCGGGGGGGAAGTTCCAAAAGATAGTGTGTTGGACGAGACAAAAAGACTGCACCTTGGGCAGCTTGTTTTTTTTTTTTTTATTCATCTGATTTCGGGGATTCACATGGATTAAGTATGCTTCCCAGTTCCTACCCCCATGCATGCGTGGCCTTAACATTTGCTTGTCTGTCTCCTTCACCCAATTGTATGTTGTAGTTTTTTCTTTTTTGACTCCAACATATGAAGCTCGGTATAACACACGTATATATGGAAGCCATGAAAAGATAAACTGAGTTTGGCATTAACTTTAGATTTAAAGATTTTTAATAATTGTGGGATGTCATCTCAATTTACTCACTTATCTAACCTTGACGTGAGATTGTAATTAGCACATGATATTTCTCGCAACTCTATATTAACTCGTTTGATCAAGTAAAAATTTGATGATCATGATCTTTTAAGCTGCTATTTCCACTTTAATCCCTTGTTTTTTTGTGGAGAATACAAGTAAAACAATGAGAGGCTGTCGTGTGTCCAACGAGTCGCACATAATCCCTTCAGAATGGGCTTGTTCATAATGCATTTTTGAGGAAGTTGGTCGGCTGATAGCGTTTGCCTAATAGTTGAAAAAACATATAACTGGATAATTTGGTTGCGTTCAAAAGATGTTTTTTATTCTTAGAATAACTGGATAATTTATATAAAATTGATGGAATAATTAAGTGGATGATTTTTATGTTGCAATAACGGAATTGATTTTCACATGGATAGGTAGATGATATGTTTATGTTTTTTTTCAATAAAAAAGACGACGTTTTTGCCAAAATTATCAACTTAAGAATTTTATTTGAAAAAGCTCAATTTTTTAGTAAAACTGTTAAAAAAAAGCATTTTTCCTTTTTAGCCAAAAACAAATAATAATCAAGTAAATTCTGGGTATATAAAGAATCACAGTGCATTACAAAATCAGATTAAAAATCATCTTTGCCCAGTCCATGAAGGTTTCCCATCATCCCGCCCTAAATCGTTTTGGATAAATTCAGCTGAGCAACTTCTGACGCAAAACTCGTTCTGATATCACCAGGTGCTTAAGATCGCTATGAACAATCAGTTTGTTTTTTATTTTATGTTATTCAATAAATGCGTTCCGTCGCAGAACATTTTACAAGCATGTGAATCACCGGCCTCTTACTAAACAAATATATTCAAACTGAACATTAATAGCCAACATCTCTAAAACAATAGTTCAAGTTTTATTCTCTGACGAATACAACCGAGAAAAAGAGCAATAAATAATAGCAAGACAAGGGTACAAATGATTCGCCCAATTCAAACGAACACTCACAGTAGACAGGATGACAGTCTGCCTGCTCTACACTTACCACAACTGGAGATCAACTTCCCCTTATTCATCTTTTGGAGATGACATAATCCCTATCCAACATTTATGATAAGTGGAAAACAAATATTTCTACCTAGAAAAAAAGATAGAACATAACTTCAAAAGGCAATTTCAAACTTCTCCACAAACCCCAATCAGCAAGAAGAACATTTTAAAAAATAACCATGCATTAGTTATCATATTATCTCTGACTGGATTCTACAGTTCGGATATTAACACCTGCCAACCCTTCACTTCGATCTTTAGTGATATCCACAAAATGACCTATCATTTCATAGAACTGCTTTAAACCGGATAACGGCAGGATGATTGATGAACGTTCTGGACCAGCTACCTGCCAAAAACCATTTCCCACCAATGAATCAGAGCGTCAGCACAGTATAATAACCATGAAGAGTTTCAACCATCATATGTATGCCACAACTGGAACTTAGTAAACTTATTAAATCCCGACACCCATTTTAAATCCCAAGGCACAAGTTTCACCGTCATGGACTGAAAATTGATTGTTATCTTACAGGAAAGAACTGGTCAAGATAAAAAATGCATGTCAATTCTCATACATCTGTTTTCTATTTCAATAAATCATTCTGTAACTGCCAGCATGTAAATAGCACTATTTTGTAAAAAAACATTAAAATCATCAAAATTTTAGCGTTACTCTTTCATGTTTCATGGGCAAGATAAAAAATGGCTATCCACCATAAACCTAACATGGATTCCTCATTGTCAATATATTAGAGCAACTAATTAATTTAACCTATTTTATAACGGAAAAACATCCAATGATTATAAACTAATGCTGAAAACCATAAAAGTCAATGAACTATAAAAGCCAAATTAAAAGGGTCATGAAAATTACATACATTCATAGGAATATAAAATTACAGAACAGCTCTAAACAAAGATGCTCCCATCAGAGACGGGCATCATTGCAGGCAATTTTACCCTTACTTAATATTGTATTCACAAATATTGGAAATAAAAGTTATAAATATTCAAATTATAAGAAGATAAACTAATCATCTGATCACATTTTATGAACATGCAATCAGCTCTTCATAACAGGGGTTCCTACATTTCTCAATTTGACGTCATACTAGAACAAATTATCTAACCACACAAACAGTCTGATCACAAAGTTCAGGAAAAAATCATTCCCATTAGTCTAAACCCATTTAGTCAATTTCTACACCTAAGTGACTCTCTGATACAACCACAACAAGCAGGTTGCATGAATTACGCAGATATGCATCTTAAAAACAAGATCAAATCTGCAAAAAATTGATGTAATTAACAACAGAACCAATTGTTTCTTAAAGCAGCATATACCAACCAAGCTCCACACATCACCAACTTAGTGTAAACTTCTAACGAGGTAAAATGGTTCAGGAATAAATAAAATCTTAACACAGCAAATATACCTCGGAAATCCTAAGGAAATGACCTCGATTGTTGCTCCCAAGGTCAAAGAAAAATCGCTTTTGATCAACTCTAATAACTTTAGAGATTCCTACGTTTCCAACTTCATCTTGTGGAGGCAGTTCAATAGGGTCCAAGGAAGGGGTATTCTGTGCAGTATGGCCAGAGATGAACCCTGCACCTACGTCATCTGATAGCCCGGCAATATGTTCAGATGGTTCTGGGCTTTGCTGCAATCAATTGAACGGTTGAAAAAAAAAATTATGAAAAGTCTGAACGATGTACAAAACCCCCAATATAAAGTGTTCATGCATGCCATGTACCTGGTTGGAGCCCACAAACAGACGTACAGCTTCATAAATCTCCATCAAAATGTTCCTAAAAGCTGACCAACCTTCATCACGAGTGCTTCCAGCAGGGACAATTATTGTACTCCTGTTTCTACTGACAGAGGCTTCTGATATCTAAAAACAATGAAGAGAAAAAAACTCACTAAAAAAATGGATTTGAAACAACCAAAATAATTTTTATTTAACATAATCCTTTGAAAACGACACAATTACAGTTTTTTACTGGGCATATAGAATCTGGGAAAAAATAAGACAATAGAACTGGCTAAAACATTGCAGCTCCAACTACAAAATGCCAGCCACATAACGCAATGTCGATCAACATACCCGTCTGTGAGTATTCTCGTAACAATAATCTCTAAATTAAAATAAAGACAAACATAATTTCTACCAATATTAATATTGATTAACATGTTAACCTCGACACACATTTTGGTCATGACAAGTTGATATTGATTAACTGCGGAAAGAATCCATATTGCATTTTCAGAAGTAGTAAGCCATCAGAAAAATTGCAACCCCAGTAGTGTGTTACAAAATGCTGATTTTAATTACATCAAAAGAGTGATCTTGGAGATCCATTACAGAAGCTCGGTATCCAACCATTCCGAGAAATTTGAATACAAAATATCAAAGCGAGCAGGAGGTAAGCAGTTGATGAAAAATAAACAATACATCATAATATATATATTTAGAGAGCGGAAAAGTAGGAATTGGGAAGAGAGAACTGCCTTGAGGAACCGGCCTCTCTTGTTCTCGCCAATGTCGAAATAAAAGACCTGAAAAAGAAGAAGACGAAAACCTAAATAAAAGCATATCAACAAATATAAGATAAATAAATGAGTAAATAAATAAAGAAAGAAAGATGCGCGATGGAAGGGGAGTGGGGAGTAGGGGGTAAAGAAAGGGACCTTGGTGTCGAGCTGCAACTCCTTGCTGTAGAGGTCCTGGTCGACGGAGTCGACGTAGTAGTTGAAGAGGTCGAGGAAATAGACAATGCCGGAGACGGGGACGATGATGGTGGAGCGGGTGGCAGCAGTCTTCTCGGAGATCTTGAGGTAGCGGCCGCGCGGGTTTTCTTTGAGGTCGAAGTAGAACAGCTTGTGCTCCACCTGCAGCGTCCTCGACAGCAGCTCCACGTCGTTGTTCCCACCGCCCGCTCCCCCTTCCATCTTCCCTTCTATTTCTCTATTTCTATTTCTATATATATATATATATATATATA
>JAVDBV010047921.1:0-17252 GCA_032619315.1 Piper longum
GATAGGGTGGTGTAACACCCCAAATCCGGTTCACGCTCGTGAACCGAATATGCATGTTACGAGCCCCAGTTAGGTCGGGTGACCCAAACCCAACTCATACGTATCCAATCTCGGCGTCTTAAGATGAAGATACGACTGTCATTCATGCCTGAATACATAAAACCCTAGCAGGATACTACGTGGATGACTATATACTCCTCGTGAACTCTCTAAAGGGCATCTACTGAGGAGCCATTGGGCTGCAAACCCGGTAGCATCCCGAACTGACTTATCTATTGCTGTTGTTGCCTCTCTCGACATTTTCTTACTTCATTTTCTGGTCTCAAATCCTAAGCCCTCTCTTTACCTCCATATTTCTCCTAGCCTTGAGCACGAGACCAAGTACTCTCAGGCAGTCGCCTTCAGTACCCTTTGAACCACAAGTCATGACATGCGTTGTACTAAATAGTACCCGTAAACCTCCACGTTCTTCGGGTGTGAGGAGCTCAAACATGGAGTTGTCAGGATCCCTCAGGAATGGAATAGTCCGCTGCACTAATCCAGAGCCTACTTTGACTGTCACGACATCCGCTCATGGTACATGCAGCCAATTTCTCAAACTCTCGTCTCACTGAAAACTTGATAAAATATATATAGGCCTGAGAAGGGATTTATATGATATACCCGAAGGCAACTTGTGGTGGATTTTGTTTTTGAAATCATTCTCGAGGGATCTCATCCTCGAGGGTTATTAATCCAGAATACAGTTAGGCTAAATGGCCCAAGTGAAGTGGGATCCGATAAAACGCCACTTGACTCGTTCTGCAAGTCAAAATCAAACATGCAAAGAAAGAGCGTAAAACAGAGGTGAGTCCTAAACGGACCTAGTAGAAGCTCTAAGTGTGTCATCGCGCTAGGCGGCAAGCTTCTACTCCGTACCTACACATCAAATCTAAAAGCTAACGCCCGCTAATAAATGATGCATCAAACTTATCCTAATCATCACACACAATGCAATCATCATCAATTAACAATCAAATAACCATAATTGTAAAAGTAATCCTAACTTATCTCATTCATACCAATTTTATTATACGTTTTTAAGTTACGTTGTGGTCAATTATCATACTCAGACTCGATTATCTCATTATCTCACTTCATTCACACATAATCAAATCATGTCACTTATCACTACATACATAATTAGGGTTTAATCACCTCAACACCAATTATCAATCATATCATGTTGTGCTAACAATCAACAATCTAAAATAATAAACTTAGAGGTAATTATACCTCATGTCGTCGGCTAGGGTTTCGTCGTGCGTGCATCTCGAACCTCGAATTCGGCGCTCAACGACGTTCGAAGCTCGATCAAGTTCGATTGGATGAACTCGGCAGAAGATCTGGCGAATTCCATCAATCTGGTTTCCTGTGTGAGTTCCGACGGTTTTTTTACAAGTTTCGACGGTGTCCTGGCGAGTTCCAACGGTTTTCCTGCTGGTTTAGTGGTTTTTCGGGAACTTTTTTGCTATTTTTCTGTGACAATCACCGGTGGCGTCTGCTGACCGAATAGTGGTGGTATTGGGTACCATTGGAACAGGCTCGACGAGCCCGACTCATCTGTGGCATCGACATGGTAGACGGGGGCGGCGGCTTGCCCGAAAATGGCAAAAATAGAGGCGGCCGCGGTGGATGACTCGATCCGGCCGGCCTGGGCGGTGATAGGCTCAGATTCCGGTCGAGGAAGCTCGCTGGGTGGTCGAGGGTGTCGAAGCGACAACTCGATTGCGGCGACGATGGTTGCTGGTGATGGAATCGACGTCGCAAGCTCAACAAGGGCGCGACGCTAGACACGGCGATCCAGAATTGTGGCAGCCAAACAGTGGCCGGGATAGTCGGGGCAGCACGGGCACGCCACGGCGAGGCCTAGCGGTGATGATCGGCGACAAACCGACGTCAATGGCGGCCGCGACGGCAAGCAAAAGGGGTGGCTATCAGGGTTTTGGGGAAGAAGGCGCCGGGTTTCGATGAAAAAGGTGATCAGTGGCAAACTTGTAAATAAGACTTGACTCGACTATGAGTTAAGTCAAAATAATTATTAACTCATAATAAATTATAAAAAAAATCTAGAAAAATCGGAAAAAATCCCATAAAATAAAACAAACACACGAAATCAAAATGACATGCTTTATAACTATCAACCCAACCAAAACTGCCCATAACACATTCTAACGGGGTAAACGACCTAAAATTAATTCTACGATCCACTATATATAATAAAAAAATAAGCTGCATACTCTCATACATTCTGATAACTCATTTTTTTCTATTGTGATCATGACGTTATCGTCACATACTTGGGTACGCATGACCCTCATAGCTCATACACGCGACTGGCGTCGGCTAAGTACATGTGTTCTGAAATTTACTCGACTTGAAATAATGGTCAAACCGACTGGTTCTAAATATAAAACCCAAACTTGAATTGTGGGTTTTACAGGTGGTCCCTATTACAAGTTTAGGAGAGATTCAGTCTGTTTATTTTAAAATTTGTTTTTTTAATGTGTTTGTGTTGTTTTAAATATAGTTGGTATATCCTAATATGCATCTCGAACCACGATAGACTCTAACCATCTCATCAAAGCATTGAATGTTTCTATCCATCTTAAGACACCGAGGTTAGATCTAGGTCTCCTTAATCGAATTAAATAAATTAGCAAATGGTTTGGTCGCTGGTAGCATTTCCAGTTCACCAACCAAATTGGGGTGTTACATAACCAAACTAAAATATTTCGGTTAACTAAGTTTGGTAGCCAAATAACCGAATTTCATAGGGATGGGTTTGGATATTCAATATCCTCAAATTTTATCTAAATTCGACCTATTTATATATAATCTGAAATAGTTTCGGATCGAATTTTGGTTCAGATTTTTTAAATATATAATATATCCTAAAATATTCGGATCGGATATGGATTTGGGGTGATCCAACCCGTATCCAACCTGAATATGTGATATTTTATAAAATTATATTTAAAATATTTTAAAAATACTAGCTCTCCGCGGCAGTTTTCTCCTCAATTTTTCTCCCTTCTCCGGTGGGCAACTTCTTGATTTTTTCCTGGCAGTGGCAATGATGAACTCCAACGAGACTCCACCCAAAATTGAAGATTGTTTCACTGGATTCACTATGAACACCAAGGCGGGGTTGGGAACGGTTGGTGTTGGTCGGAAAACAACCGCAAAATCAGCTCTTCGCTACTATTTTCTGCTTCAGCCTCCTTTGTTTTTCTCCCTTCTTTGGCGGCCATTTCCTAATTTTTTCTGGTGACGCTAGGCTTTGGCAGTGACAAGGGAAGGCGTGGGAGTGGAGGAGGGATTTCTGGCCTCATTTTGATGGTTTTAGCATGGTCGAGAATAGCCGGAGATGCCCATGAACTTTGCTGCAAGTATTGAACCTACAATAACACCAAACTGGTAAGGTTCCTCCTCTCCGTTCTTGCAGCACCGACGAGGGTTTGGGATGTTCGAGATCGGCTTGGTCTGCTCTGGGACGAGGATGGCTTCAACTAGGCAGGGGCAAGGGTTGTCAAAACAGTATCTCCGACGAGGGGCTCCCCACTTGGGTTTCTCTTCTTGACTCCGCGCACCACCTGCATTCAGCTCTTCTTTGTGTATCCTTTGCGGCTATCATGGGCAACAACGATCCTTGGCTTATGAGGGGGTGACGACGAGCAAGTGCGGTAGTTGTTCTCTTGTCGGTGAGGATAGCAAGGTAGCGACTTCCTCCTTGGACGGTGGGTTCTGCTTGGTAGAACTCTAAGATGATAGATGGCAACACCGAGAATGGTTGCACGGCGGGGAGATCATGCCTTCCTTTTTACTCGCTTCCACTATATTGGCATACAACAGTGTTCCTTTTTTTTCTCTTTTGAAGCATACACAAGCCTTGCAAAAATAAAAACAAAACCCCTTTCAATTAGATAGCGGCAAGGGTGAGTTTTGGTGCACTGCAACTCATCTTCCCAATCAGCACGACAATGGGGGATTCTCCATGGCTTTGTGATGAGGGCTTTGAATGACAACTTACTCGAGCAAGACACTCAGGCGATAGGCTTATGGCGAAACAACCAACAACACAATCTCCAAGGCTTCACGATTAAAATTTTTTCTTTTCCCATCAAATAATTAGGTTCTATTTCTTATAGAGTTTTTGAGAGCTCTCTTTGTTCCACGATTACGAGCGTGCAATCACGAGCTGCCTAAAATCCCCTTATGTAATTTTTAAATTGCCTGTACTCTTTTTCTTAGGCTTAGAACTTATCTACATGACTAGATAAGTATAAATTCATGCAAAAACATTTATCTTTTATTCTTCTTATTTCTATCCCTATAAAATTTAAATGGTATGGACTTAGTGCAAAGGTGTGACTACGTACGAGTGGCTGAGCTTAGTCTCTTAACTCGAGCTAAAAGGTGCGACGTATAAATTGGATGAACAAAGATTCCGCTTCAAAGGAAAAAAAAAGCTAAAATCATAAAATATTAGAAATATGGTACCTGCTACCATACCGAATTTTATTGCCGTTATGGGTTATATTTGATTCACCAATGTTGAACAAAAATCTAAAATTCTATATATAATATTTCATTAAAAATCAAAATATTTTTTACATCAATATTTTATTAAATACAAGTTAAAAATTGAGATTTCCCCAAAAAAAAACCTAGATTTTATAGAAAATTTATATTTAAAACCCCATTATAGATTAAAATAGTAACAAAGTTACCGGATTAAAAAATACACCGAGAGATGAAAGATGTTTAAAAGCATGGGTAAAACATCACCCGAGCATAAAAGAAAAACGCTAGACTCGCCCAGTAAAACATTTATCTTATTTGTGAAGCAACAAACCAAAACGACGTCTCTGTATATTCTCGCAAAAGCCACGCCCTGCCATCAATTCCTTCCTCTTCGCCCTCCTCTTCTCTTCACAACATTCGAGTCCTCGGCTCCCTTCCTCAGATCCAATCCTCCTCCCCAAACCCTAGGATTCTAGGGTTTCGCCAATTCGGTCCGATCGACTCCGCCTCGCTCGCCGGGATCAACAATGGTGATTTCGGGCCCCGTCTCTCCTCGTTTTTTTTTTCTTGTTCTATTGAGTTGTTGAATGCTCGGATCTGGTTGTTTTCATGGCGACTGGTGATTTGATCCGCTGTTTGTTGTCCCAATTCGTGGGATTCGTTGCTTCTCTGTGCTTTGCCATTGTTGGTTATCTGAGATCTGGGCGAGTTTCTGACTGGGTTTTTGTGTGTCTCTGTTGGCTTGATTGGGTGTGCCGGCGTGTTGCTTGCGGCAGCCGCTCCGACTCGAGATTAAGGTGAGGGTTTGCTCGTGTTGTGTGGTGGAAGTGGTAGGTTGTTGGATCGGTGTGTTGAGTTTGGTGTTGTTTTGTTGGATCAGAGGAAACTAGCGCAGAGATCGGAACGGGTGAAGTCGGTTGATCTGCATCCTACTGAACCATGGTAATCTTGTTTTTCTTTTGTGCTGGGTGGTTGATCTGTGGATTTGTTGTTGTGAATTTGTGTTGGCTTGTGGTTGGCCATAGTTTTGGATGCAATGTGAAGGAATTTCTGTTGTGTTTAAGTTTTTCTGTGTCTTCCGGTGTTCAGGATACTGGCCAGTCTTTACAATGGAAGTGTCTGCTTGTGGAATTACCAGTCTCAGGTGAGCAACATACTTTTAGAAATCTATTGCTTTGTCATAGCATGCTTTGGTTCTCAAATTTGGAGTTAGATAGCGAGAAGTGTGGTGAATTTGTTGTAGTAAATGCTTTATTATAGGTTAGGTTTTGAATTTCTAACTTTAACTTCAAGGAAGAAGATTTTTTTTTTTGGGCATTTGTCTGTTATATATATTTTGTGCTGTAGGCAATACTGTTAGGTAGGCTCCTACCTGTTAGATTTTAATCCTTTCAGTGTTGTTATCCCAATTTTTTATGCCTTTCTGAAATATTTTTTATGTCTTTTCAGAATATGGTTAAGTCTTTTGAGGTCACTGAATTGCCAGGTAAAATATTTGTGTTCTTGTATGATTTATTTTTAAAATTACCTGATCTCACATGTCATGCTTGTTTGTTGAGACTTGCAGTGCGATCGGCAAAATTTATAGCTCGCAAGCAATGGGTAGTTGCTGGTGCGGATGACATGTATATTCGTGTTTACAACTACAACACCATGGACAAAGTTAGAGAGTTTGAAGCACACACTGATTATGTTCGATGTGTAGCCGTTCATCCCAGTCTCCCATACGTTCTGTCATCATCTGATGACATGTTTATAAAGCTTTGGGATTGGGAGAAGGGTTGGATGTGTACGCAAGTGTTTGAAGGGCACTCCCACTATGTGATGCAAGTTACATTTAACCCAAAAGACACTAATACTTTTGCTAGTGCATCTCTTGATCGGACAATAAAGGTACACAATAATGGACATCTACTGAGTTTTATTGTACTTTGTTATGCTGACATGTTGTTACTTCCATTGTATTTAGATACTAATAGCTCTTCTATGTTTCAGATTTGGCATATTGGTTCTCCGGATCCAAATTTCACGCTAGATGCGCACATGAAAGGTGTAAACTGTGTTGATTACTTCACTGGCGGGGATAGGCCATATCTTATCACAGGTTCTGATGACCATACTGCAAAGGTATGTTTCATATTATATACAGCTTTATAGTCTTTTTATTCCAGTGGCTTGTGGTATTTCTGATGTATCTAATTTAAGTAGGTATGGGACTACCAAACTAAAAGCTGTGTTCAAACATTAGAAGGACATACGCATAATGTTTCTGCAGTTTGCTTCCATCCCGAACTTCCAATTATTATAACAGGTTCAGAGGATGGTACTGTTCGTATATGGCATGCGACAACCTACAGGTTATTTCTTTTAACTTAGAGGCTATTATTACTCTACCTAGTTTTGTTTTGCTCTCTTTTTTTCCAGATATATTCCCATGCCCTTTGATTTTTAAACAATGAAATGCTTAGCACGCTTGTGACTGAAGCATCTCTGTGGACTTTATGTTGTGACCTCTAGTTTGTATTTCAGTTTCAATTTGTTGGGTTACCTCCCACGATTGTGAGCACATTGAGGTTTGCCTTTCGAAATCTGAGTTATAGAATGCTATAATTATAGAAAATTCCATTTAGGGGTGCTCTAGCCTGTTTTACCTCTTAAAAATGCCCTTCTTTACTTGCCTTAAATGATGTTTTTGCTTGGCAAGATCCCAAGATATGCCCAAAAGGCTAGGCTGGCATGTTAAGCCTGCAAAAGTCTTTGAGATCCCTAGACATTTGATCTGCAAGCTGGTTAATAGCTGAACTAATTTTGAACCTAATTAACATTATTTTAAAATACTGTCTTTATCTTATAACAGAACTGTTGATTCTTTATGGCATTTATTCTGGTTGCGGCTTAATCCTAACTCATAAAGTGACTGTTGCTTTTTTTCTTTTCTACTTGCATGTGCTTTATTTTTTTTTAAGAAATTGATCAATGATTGTTGTGGAATTCCTAGTTCAAGACAGATGTTTTGCATTTGTTGAAGGCTAATTTGCAGGCATATTCAAATGCATTGTATATGATAAGGATTTTTTATAGTATGTTTTTCCATTGTTCATGTTATATTTTGGGATATACATCTAGGTTTTCCTGAGGGATAGAAGGGATATACATCTAGGTTTTCCTGAGTGATAGAAAATCTATAACTCTTCGTGCTTTCAATATGCAATGTTGGATTTGAAAAATTTTGATTTTCTTGGTTCATATTATCTTACTTTAGGCTGAGGTTTTTTTTTAATGAACTCTACAAGTTGAAAATAGTAGTTTTACTGTTTATGTTTTGGGTTTGCCTTAATAAAAGTTGAGGCTTGTGACTTCTGCTGTGGTTGAAGTTGATGGTTTGTGAAGATTTTCTTTTATTTTTAAATTTGATGTACATGGCTTTTTGAAAAAGTCAATCCAAATTCTGATAACTTATCAATATCATATCAAGGAAATATCATAGGCCAAACTTCATTTTATTAAGTTCTAGGGGTTGCTCATTTTTCTTTTTACAAAGTATTGTAATTTTCTGTTTGTTATCCAACAGCCAGACTTTCTTTGTGGATTTGCAGATTGGAGAATACATTGAATTATGGACTTGAGCGTGTTTGGGCTCTTGGATATATAAAAGGATCTAGGAGGTCGTCATCAGTTTCATATCTATTATGTTTTTGTGCTCCCAATTAATTAGATTTTCAGTGTATGACAAGCCCGGTGGCTTGGTGAGAACAGCTGTTTTGCAACTTAAATTTTGTTAGATAGATTGTATTTAATATCTTTATTATTTGTTACACAGGGTGGTTATTGGTTATGATGAAGGGACCATCATGATTAAAATTGGTCGGGAAGAACCTGTAGCCAGCATGGATAGTAGTGGAAAAGTTATATGGGCCAGGCATAACGAGATACAGACTGTCAATATCAGGGCAGTTGGAGCTGATTCTGAGGTTGTCGTTGTTTAGTTTGATACTTTGTTATAAAACCAGCCTATGAAATTCTAAAGTACTGAATATGACCAAGTCAATGTGTTGATTGCTTTCTTAGGTCACCGATGGAGAGAGGTTACCACTGGCTGTGAAAGAATTGGGTAGCTGTGATCTTTATCCACAGGTAAGTTTTAGACTTTTAATGTTTATTCGACTTTTCTTCATCCCCATTAAAATTTTATTTCTCAGTTTTTTGTTTGATTTTTTCTGGTAAAACAACTTGTAGTTCCTTTATATAAAATTGTTATATTTGGGTAGAACTTTTTTAGTAAATGTCGGTTTTTAACTGTAGAAAATTGCTTAAGTTTGCACATTCTTTCTTCTGTTTTTTCTCTTTATCTCCTGTATTCCCTGTACTGTAAGATACCCTAGTTCCTACTTATTTTCTGTTTCAATAGTATTTGGACCTTGCAGAGAGTGCAGTGTCCATTATTTTGTTTTTAATTAGCTAAGTGTGCATTTCTATGTGGTAAGTGAGTTTTGGAATGGCAATTAGATTAGGTCTCTAGAGCCTGCCATCAGTATTTTATCAAGTTCTTACTATACTTGGACTGTCTGCTGGGTTCCTATGTAAAGCGTGTTTGTATTTTACTAAGTGTGCTTGGTATTTTGTCCCTTTTATCTGCATGTGGGCTCATTTTTCATTATATTTTCAGATTTTACATACAGAGACATATTTCTTTAGAAGCAAAAAAACTGGCTGCTGCAGTTTTTTTTTCAAAATCAGTAAAAAACAGAGCTGTGAATTACTGAATATTAGTTAGCCTTTTAGTGCTTATCATCTTGAGTGCTTAAAATTTTTGTGTTTTTTGTCTATATAGTTTGTCTCTGATGACTCTTCATATGACTTATTTTTATTTGTACATCAGAGCTTAAAGCATAATCCAAATGGGAGGTTTGTTGTTGTCTGTGGTGATGGCGAATATATAATTTATACAGCTTTGGCTTGGAGGAATCGGTCATTTGGTTCAGCTTTGGAGTTTGTATGGTCTGCAGATGGTGAGTATGCAGTCAGAGAAAGTACATCAAGAATTAAGATCTTCAGTAAAAATTTTCAGGTACAGTTTTTGGTTTTTGTTAAGATTAAGTTACAGTGAGAAACTTTTGGTTAAATTATTGGAATTTTTGAAAAGGTTTCTGTTGAAGTGGTATTCTGCGCAATGTTTTATGCTTTATCGGCTGTAGCACATACATGTTTTCTTATTACAGTCGAACTGCTCAACATACTTGATATTTCTCTTGATGTACGACGAATATGTTCTCTTCAGGAAAGAAAAAGTATCAGGTCCACGTTTTCAGCCGAACGCATATTTGGAGGGACATTACTGGCTATGTGCTCAAATGATTTCATATGCTTTTATGATTGGGCAGAATGCAGGTTGATTCGTAGAATTGATGTGAATGTGAAAGTAAGTAGTATATTGAATTAATTGTGCATTCTATTTATTTTATTTGTCTGGAAGGCATGTAATTTAAAGTTTTTTACTGTTTCTGACACAGAATCTTTATTGGGCTGATAGTGGTGATCTCGTCTGCATTGCGAGTGATACATCATTTTACATTTTGAAGTACAATGTAAGGTTAATGGCACTATTTACATTATATATCTGACCTTAGTTTTTTGATACTTAATTTTGTTTCTGCCTTGCTAAATTGTTGCAAGAGTTATTTTTGTGTTCTTATGGTTCCCGCTAAGGTTGTTTAACCACGCATATATAAGATATTGATCATGAACTTGGCAGAGAGATGTAGTGTACTCTTATCTCGACAGCGGGAATCCTGTAGATGAACAAGGTGTGGAAAACGCATTTGAGCTTCTTCATGAAACAAATGAGAGGGTGCGGACAGGAATTTGGGTTGGGGACTGCTTCATTTATAACAATTCAACTTGGAGGCTTAATTATTGTGTTGGTGGAGAGGTACTTTGTAGTTCATATAGGGATTTGAAAGATAATAAAGTTCGTCACCTGATCGGTTCTTTAATTTTAACTCATGTGTTTCTTTGAAAAAATTTTAGGTTACGACAATGTTTCATTTGGATCGTCCCATGTATTTGTTAGGATACTTGGCAAGTCAAAGTAGGGTGTATCTTATTGACAAAGAGTTCAAGTTAGTGTCTATTAAAACTCCTTTCTGATGATGGTTTTATGTTTTTATCCATGCAGGTGATAGTTACTAAAAATGCCCTTTTGTTTTGGTGTTTTATTTTTTACTAGTGTTGTGGGATATACCCTACTTCTTAGCTTAATTGAATACAAGACATTGGTAATGCGAGGAGAGCTGGAAAGGGCAAATGAAATTCTGCCATCAATTCCTAAGGAACACCATAACAGGTAGGTAAATATCTTAAATGTCTCATGTACTATTGTTGGTATTTGTTATCTCTCTTTATTCCTACTTGAAGGTTGTGCTTTTATGGCTTTCCTGGTTGTTTACACGTCGTTATTTTCAGTGTTGCTCGATTTTTAGAATCCCGGTCTATGTTTGAAGATGCTCTTGAGGTAGCTACTGATCCCAACTACAGATTTGATCTTGCAATCCACCTTGGGAGATTGGAAGTAGCAAAGGTACATTCTTTGTTGTAGCAGATCTATTTTATGATGAAACTTCGAGCTTCAAAGTAGCATTTATATAATATTGCCATTTTCATTACTCTACTTATTTTTCTCGAGCAGTTCAAGGACTTCCATTGGTGCAGAATAAATATAGTGGTCTAAGGTTGTTTGAGTCAGTTTAATCAACATTAGGGCCTTTTGTTCTGTTTCATGTTTTAGGAGATTTATTTTGGTATTTTTTTAGTTTAATCATATGATAAAACTCAAAGCACAAGGTTTTTAACATATGGTTCCTTCATCATTATAACTTCTTGGAATAGTTAATGAACATTTTTTATGCATTCTGGCTTTTTCTTTTCAATCTCCAGTAGATTCAGATGCTCTTTTCCCTTTGTTGATCGGCTCTGGTCGCCCATTTTCCCCCTTGACACATTGTACTTTACTTTTTCCTGCGAATATAATATATAAGTGTTCTGTGAAACTGATCAGTTGTGGCATGTCACCTTGATTCAGTAAATAACTTAAAAGTCCGAAGTAATTTACGAAGGTTTTTCACTTTTCAACTGTAGCAATAATTTTGACCAAGATAGTGAAAAAGTTGACTTTGAATAAGTTACTATAGAAAACATGAGATTACGGATTGTTTTTTTAAAAGGATCTAACTGCTACTTAATCAAGGTTGAGATATATATTTTTTATATATCAAACTCTCGGTGCTAGTTTATATTAAAAAAGCTATTAGATACATTTCATAGTTTTTCAAATTTTTTATGTATTAATGTTGTATGCTTTCTATTTTTGTACTGCAGTCCATTGCTGTTGAAATCCAGAGTGAGTCAAAATGGAAGCAGCTAGGAGAATTGGCAATGTCTACTGGAAAGGTGAACAATATGCTTAAGGTTGCCTTAATGAAAGGTTGATCATGCTAATCTTGAGATCTAGGTGGTCGTTGCTGTGTTGTGATTATTATGTTGTGTAGCATTGGAAATATTTTTTATTTTATATGGTTGGTTTGTTTGGTTATAATTCTTTTAGAATAGAAATAATATTGATGGTGCTTTTAAGATAGTTCTACTATTTTGTGATCCTGCTAAGGTTTGGCAGCTTTCATTATCTTTCTGATCATAATTTTACTGTATTAAATTTGGTTTTATATAAGTCTGTATGACGTTTTAACATTTCTTTTTTCAGTTAAAAATGGCTGGGGAGTGCTTAGAGAATGCGATGGATTTGAGTGGCTTGTTACTTCTATACTCTGCTTTTGGAGATGCTGAAGGAATTTCCAAACTTGCATCTGTTGCCAGGGAACAAGGGAAAAACAATGTTGCATTCCTTTGTTTATTTTTGTTGGGAAAATTAGAAGATTGTCTACAGTTGTTGGTGGAGAGGTAGGTCTAGTAAATGTATAGCCCTATTTACATCGAATTGTTCTTGCTCTGCTTACGAAGGCAATTAATTTTGTTAGCAGCAACCGAATACCAGAAGCTGCTTTGATGGCACGGTCATATCTTCCAAGAAAAGTTTCTGAGATTGTATCAATATGGAGAAATGATTTAAATAAGGTGTTTTCTCTGTTTCTCATTGCCATATTTGAAGCCTTTGTTCCAGCTTTTAATTGTTTGCAAAGTCTAATATTGGTGTCAATTATACTTGGTTATTTTAAAGTGAATCGTTTTTTAAAGAGTTGTATTATGTTTTGTAGTATTCTGCATCTAATGTTTGGAATTCTCTTTTGGATGATGTAAAATGTGGACTGTTTTGCCAAAATGAAGTATGACATGGCTGCAATTTAGGCATTTTTCTATGATTTTGATTGATATGCCCTATCTACAATCATGTAGCGAATTTTATATTTTGTTGGGATGTGTTGTCTTGCTATCTTCTATGCCCAAAATGTATGGGCTGGTTTTGACTTCTGGGCACCCTTTGTCAGATAAACCAAAAAGCGGCTGAGTCCTTGGCTGATCCTGAGGAGTATCCGAACTTGTTTGAGGACTGGCAAGTAGCTCTTGCTGTGGAATCTAATCTTTTACAAAAAAGGTATCTTCAATCCTTTATTTTCTTCTTATTATTTATATTTATGGAAACGTGGGTTAGTGGTTAAGTCTATTCCACATCGTTTAGTCAATCACAATTTAGCCTTTTTATTTTAATGGAAAATTCATCTTTTGCTAGCAAAGGATTCAAAAAAATTTTGCATGCATATCTGTGTCTGTCTTACCATGAGTAAAAACTGTCTTCATTTTTCTTTTTTTGCTATTAAGACAACTGAAGTACCTCCATTAACTACCTGCTTAAAAGCAGATCATGCATGGGCGTCCTCTGGTCAAAAGTTAGCAAAGTTTCATACTGGAATGGACAGACCTTCAGAATTTGATGGCTTTTCTCAGTGAAAAAAAAAAAAAAAACTGAGCAAGAAGTGTTTATCTGTTTAGCACTGAAGTTTCTTTCATGAAAATTTTTGTTTGCTGGTTTAAAAGCTTTGCATTCATAATGGAGTTGTTTTCAGCTGATTTTGTTGTTTCCTTGTTTCATTAAAAATAAAAAATTTATTCTGTTTTAATAACTTTGCACCACAATGGAGTAATAGCTTGCAGCTATGTTGTATTTTTTGATGGTTTTAACTCGTGCAGCTGTGTCTTGTACATAAGCATATGCCAGTCTCTAGGCTTTCCATGGATAAATTGTGAATTTACGGATATAATTATTTATGAATATATATATATATATATATATATATATATATATATATATATTAACACAGACGGAGGAATTCTACTTTAATCTTGTTATTTTTTTTGCAACAGGGGATCATTTCCTCCAGCAGAAGAATATCCAAGCTATGCAGATAAGGCAAACGTGAACCTTGTGGAAGCATTTAAAAGCATGCAAATTGACGAAGAAGAAGAAAAGCCTCTTGAAAATGGAGAATCAGTACATGAGGTATAGGTGATCTTTAATCTTGTATTCGAACTTTGGTACCTGACCTGCTTACAAAAGCATGCTATAGTCTTTTATAAGCTGCCCTTTATGTCGTTGGCTGCCAGCTTTTACGTAATATTTTCATTAGATTATGGAGGTAGTAACCGGAACTATTGTGAACAAAAGAATCACCTTAAAACTGAGGGATGACCAATTTTGAGTTGAATTTTATGCGTATAACCTCTTCATCAAATCCTAGCAATTTAGACCTTCAAGAAAATTGACTACTTTTTTATGTTTAGGTTTTAACCTTAGATACCTTAGGTTTAAAGCACTGTAGGCCTTAAATTTGAAAATCAGCGTTACTTATGAGACCTAATAGTTCTAGACTTCTTCATAAGTGCATGATTCACTCTAGTAATGACCATTTCCGCCCCCTCCCCTTAGTTGTTGTCATCTGGATCTATAATCACTAGATGGTGCACCTGCTTCTCTGATCTGCAAGTAATTTGATCTTTTCTTTATATTGCGGAATTTTTTCCCTTCTGTGTCAATAATTTGTCTTGTTGGTTTAACATGTTAAATATAGTGAAAAACTTAATAAGCTGCAAAAAAAAAAGCCGCTAATAGCATAGATAGTTATCAAGTATAAGCATTCTTAAGCGCATAAAACGTGTTATGTTTCTCATTGACAATGTCTTCTTCTTCTTCTTCTCCTTCCATCTTATACCGGATTTGGGTTGGGATTTTAATTGGTAAATATAATAACATATTTTTCATTATTATATTATGCTTCATGAATGAGAGAGTTGTTTTCCTGCATCATGACAGGAGGTTGAGGATAATGAGAAGGAGGGTGTTGAGGTGGAGCCAGATGATTCTACAGATGGTGCTGTCCTTGTTAATGGCAATGAAGCTGATGAACAGTGGGGTACGAATAATGAAGGAACCACATCGGCCTAAAAGCAATTGGAGTTAAAGTCCAAATTTTGTTTCTGGTGATTAATTGTTTTCTCTAGAATATCCCATTTGCAGCTGGAGAATTTGCCCCTTAGACTAAAGAATATTATACTATCTTATCCTTTTGTTGGAGAGAGATTTTTGACATCATGAATTTATTGTCTGCATATTCTCTTACCTTAGCTCAAAATTGATTTTTCGTTACTACACCTACTACATTAAGCTATTGATTGTGGAAAACAACTGAGAATTTCTTTTGCAAATGCCGAAT
The DNA here is from genome assembly GCA_032619315.1 of Piper longum. Taxonomy (NCBI): domain Eukaryota; kingdom Viridiplantae; phylum Streptophyta; class Magnoliopsida; order Piperales; family Piperaceae; genus Piper; species Piper longum. The sequence goes on from JAVDBV010047921.1 coordinate 15,285, forward strand.
TTCTTGTCTATATCATATTCAGATATGCATCAGTGAAAACATTTTTAGGACTGGTTGGTATTATTTTTTTGTTTGTCTTAAGTTTTCCCATTTTTTCAATTAAAAAAATTTGCTAGCATGCTTGTCATTTATTTGTGTAATCTACTTTGATGATGAGGTGCTTAGAGCTTTTTATAGAAAGATTATGTTTATAACATCCTTTCTAAGTCTACATGTTTGTCATTCTACGTTGAACTCATTTGTTTGTTTTCTTTTTTTGATGTTCTACCAGTTCTTACACCTGAAGACTAGAATTTTTGTGAATACAGCCCATTTCATCAACTTCACAGGTGAATTTAGTTTTTCAGTTTGGTACAATTGTCATCTAGAAATTTTTGGTGCGCAAAAATTCCTCTATTTATAGTTTTTACTTTAGCTATGTTGCCTTTTATTTGCTGATGTTGGGCTCATTTTGAATCAATCACTTATCTTCAAGCAATGTTTCAGTATGGAGTATTTGCACTAAAAGCCTATAAATGTCTGCATTGCTAATACAAATACAAACAAGAAATATTCTTATGTTTCCAGCTCATTCAGTTGATCCTCCTGAGACAGCATTCAAAAAACAAAGTGCGAATCTGTAGGCAGTTCCAGTTATTTTTTTTAGCTTGTAGGAAATTTTGAAATGTGTATGGATAAGCTGATGCTGCTGTTGTCCTGGTCGCGTTTGAAATTTTATTTTCAACTTGAGCCTCTATTATTTTTTGGTTACTCAAAAGGAATGCACCATTCGTTGGCTAGTGATTCTCTGTATAATTGGATAGCTCAATATATTGTTATTTTACGACTTCTTGGAATTGATTGGGATCTATGAAGAGAGAAAGTACCTTTTTCTTTTCAGTGGAGGTTATGAACAAGTTTGTCTGCGACATCTCGACTGGGATAAATATAGGTAATTTCATTCTTGTGTTATGACATTATGTAGTTTCTTGGGCCTAACCGTAGGCCGGTGGAAACATCTATTATGACATTTGGTCTTCCCCAATGACCGTCATCAAATGTTAAATTGATTGATGCCAAATAAGGGTGTAAATAAACTAACTTGGCTCATAAATTTTTCACGTTTGACTTAAATTCATATTTGTTAGTTTTATGTTCAAAGTAATAAACAAAATTTGAGTTAAAAGAGTATTTTGATTCAGTTTGGTTTAAAACTTGAGATTGATGTATTTAAATTTAAAAAAATATTCAATTTATTAACACTATTAAGGTTATGTTAAAATTATGTTATGTTAATTTTGATTTTATTTAAGTTTATTATTTTATTTTTGGTTAAAATAATATATATATATATATATATATATTAATAAGTTTAATTATAATTAGTTGTATTAATTTATATACATTATAATAATAATGTGGGGGGATAGTTTAGAAGGGGGGGTTTTGTATGTATTTTTTAAGGGAGATATTTTTTTTTTATAATCGAGTTCGCAAATAAATTGTTTAATTTGAAAATAAAGTGAGCCGAACATTAATCGAATTCAAACATCGTAAATTTTGAACGAACTGTTTAAAATATAATAAATAAAAGGTTTATTTAGCATTAATAGGCTTATAAAAAATTGTCGAATTTAAAAATAATTGAGCTTGGTTAGGCTTCCAAAATATCAAAATTGGCATTGCCAATTTTACACTTAGATTCAAATTTTCTATATCACACGGTGATTGGATTGAAATTGTGAAAATTAAAATCAAATTCTCTGAGTTATTTTGTTACTATTGTTTGTATTTGAATTAAAAAGGGTATGTTCAAACTTTCATTATCACAATAGTATTTGTCTACGTTGTTTCTATTTTTTTCCCGAGCATAATTATCTTTATCTTCATTAATCATAAAGGGTGATTGTGCCTCCTTTGGTCCTCGCTCTGTCTCGGGAACAGCTTGCACTCGCCTCCTGCGGGCCAATCACCATATCAAGCCGGGCC